>VVHJ01060931.1:9139-21227 GCA_015107715.1 Tylochromis polylepis | reverse complement strand
GACTTTTTGTCAGCCTGGCTACAGTGCTGAAGAGAAACCTAGGGTTGTTCTTATTTTCTTCAATCAGTGACGAATAGTAAGATGTTCTGGCTTTACGGAGGGCTTTCTTATAAAGCAACAAACTATTTCTCCAGGCTAAATGATGATGGTAATTACTATGATTACTATAGAGGACTTGAGTAGCTCCTTTAGTCAGAGACTGAGACTCCCTCCATGCAGGAAGGAGCGCTCGCAGCTCCTTCATCCCTACTGCAGTCAGGCTGTACAACAAAGTGAAGTAGTACTTGCACTTGAAGTAGTACTGGCACTTGAAATAGTACTTGCACTTTTTACCTTGTACTTCGTGTCTTCCTGACACTTAATATTTTTATCTTTTATTATAATTATGGTATTTTATATTGTATATTGTGCCTACTCTTGAAGATTGTGCACCTTTTTCTACCCCCTTTGTACTACCTGTAACTTGAGCTGTTGCAACACCGAGTTTCTCATTCGTGAGATTAATAAAGTCTATCTTATCTTATCTTATGACTGCAAGGCATCTAGTGTCCTCAGATAACAAAACATCCCGCACTGGTTTCTTTTGGGTGCTTTTGCCCTTTAGTTCATTTTTTTTTTCTCTTGTACTGGACGTATGAACCAAGATTTGAACAAGCTGGAGAGATTCTTCTGACAATATTTGCAGGTCACACACTCCTGTGAAGAGTAACAACAAATTGTCTTACCGTGGACTGACATACACTTTGCATCTTGAGATCTTTAGACGTCTCTTTACTTTATATTGATGCACAACCTAGTGTCAGTCTGTAGAATGGTCTGGTGACTCTCTGTCAACTCCACAACTCCCAAACGTGAACACATTTTGTGTATAAACTAACCACGAACGAAACACTGTACAAATTCCTTTTGTCCGTCTTCCACTTGTGTACTATGTGTACAAGGCTGTGTTACCCATGTGGCTGTCTTAATCTTAAAAGCAACCTACTCAAAACCTGGCACCTTAACGTAGTACCTTTTTTCTTTTTTCTGAATATAAATGTCCTGGAGCACAGAGGCAGTGTAGTTTGTCCTTTCATGTCCTGCCCCCTTCCTCTCTCATTCAGACATGTGGTGAAGCTCCTTGCCACGTGAGAAAGCACATTATGGTATGGAGGAGTTAATATGCACCCAGGGTTTTAGAATTAGTAGGATGAGAGGTGGAGTTCTTCTGTCTTGTCTGGGATAAAAGATGTGAAGCTGTGGCGCACTTGTTGAGAGAGAAGCTGCGACTGCTGCGACCCGTATTCTACTTTTGATACGATTTTGCAGTTTGAAGAGAGAGAGAGATTTTTCATGCACTTGTAGCTGACTTTATTTTAGGTGGCTGTAGTTTTTTCAGTGATAGCTCAAAAGAAGAAGAATACAATAGAATACTAAAATGAGGGATTATGAGGGGTCCCTTGCGTTCCTGGGGATCTGGGGCTGGTACCAGGTGAAGGCCATCTTCTTCCTCTGTGTCCTCAGCTTTCCTGCTGGGTACAACATCCTGTCTGTCATCTTTCTGCTGGCCATTCCCCCACACCAGTGCTACATCCCAGCACACAGCAACCTGAGTCAGGACTGGATCCAGGCCAGTATCCCAATACAGGTGAGAACCAGAGGCAGGCCTGATCAAGCTAAAAGATTTTGAATGATTGTTTGAGGGAAGGACAGCCGCTCAGAAAACTCAGATTCAGTAAATATTATTTTATTTTATTTTTTTGTTATTTAACATGATTTTTTTTAACTAATTCCTCAACCTTAAGTTTCTGTCATTTCTTCTGCCTTTCTATTACACACATGAGAAAGCAGTGATAAATTTTGATCACTGTAGCAGCAGATTCAATGAAAGCTTGCCCTTCTGTTCCAGCAGACACCTGTTTCATGTAAAACACCTCTAAAAGTAAAACACATCCAGTGCAGGACTAAACATCTGAAAGGTCCACTCAGCAGCTAGCTGGCAAACATAATGAAGGACTAAACTTGATTTTTCCACAGAAATAGGATTCCAGACACTTTCAGCTACAGTGCATTCTTGTCTTTAAAATTAAAAAAAAAATCTTTAAATTCTTAATGTCTTTTGACTGTCTTTGATAAATATTCTCAGTATTGATGGTTATGTTTAAACCTTGATTAGACTTTCTGCTCCCATGAGTCTGCTAGGATCCAGTTGGGTTTGAGTAATGCAAGTTGGTGCAAGGGTCCATGCAGACATCTGTGTGCTTGTCTATTTTTTTTTACATTACAGTGCACCAACTACGCATGCACTCAGGGTGGCAGACTTCCAGCAGACTTCAAAGAGGTATAACAGAAAGGACTACTTGGCCTTGGTTACTCTAGCTGTGTGTGTGCACAGCAGAGTATAATCAAGGGTTTAACATCTCCTTTATTCTGCTCCGCTGCTCCTCAGGTGTTTACAGCTGTAGCTGAATTGTCTTGTTGTAAAGTCAGTGTGAGAGAACCTTACACTGAAACGCTCAGCTCACCTAAATCCACAGAAATAGGAAGTCACTTTCCCCTGAAGCTTGCACTGCAGAGGTTCACGTCAGTTATTTGTCATTAACGTCTTGTCAAGTTCTAGTGTAGTGGCTGCAGTGGAGTGTAGAGTGGGTGGTGGGTTGGATTTGGGGGAGGATTCACATAGGAATAAGTCACATAATAATTTGTATTGCCAACTCCAGTCGATTTTCTTTGTGGACAGGCTGTGGCTACCTGAAGTGTGCTTCTAAGAGTTTTACTGCTCTTTGCACATTTTGCAATAAAAAGCAGATGTTAAATCAGTTGTCATGGAAATGGTCACAGACTGGATGTACATAATATCCATCCACATCTGCAAAAAGCTTGCTGACGTTACTGCTCACAAATAAGATTTTAAAGGCTTTTTTCCTCTGGCAGTCAGACTTCTACTATCAACTTCGATGTTATAAAATTCGTCCATAAATTTCAATTCAGGACTCTTTGACTGTCTTGTCTCTCTCTTATAATATCTCTGCTGCTGTACAGGGTCCAAATCTGGAAAGAAGCAGTTGTAGCTGGTATGAGCTGCATGTGATGCAGAACTTGTCTGCACTCGGAATAAAACCCAACCTTGCCCAGATCCACAATGATTCTGAACTCGGAGCAAGCGCAGGGGTCATGCTGTCCAGCCTGAAGCAGGAGGAGTGCAAAGATGGATGGGTTTACAGCACTGAGCACTACGAGTTGACTGTAGTCACTGAGGTACTGTTACTGTCTTGATGATATTGTCCAGATCCAAGTCTCCCTGGATCACAAGGGACTTCCTGGTTAAATTATCTATCTATCTATCTATCTATCTATCTATCTATCTATCTATCTATCTATCTATCTATCTATCTATCTATCTATCTATCTATCTATCTATCTATCTATCTATCATACTTAGAGTCATTTCCCCCTCATTTTCGCTGTTAAAGTCAAGTGTCCCTGTCACCATTTTACGTTGGTGTTTATACTTCACTGTATTAAGCGTATTCAGTGATTTAAAGGTCCCGATGAGACCTAGCATCTGGTTGATAATGTTTAGTCTACCTTTTTGTCTCATTTCTTAATAGTATTAAACAATATCTCACATGCCAAAAACACTGATCACTCAGATTACTGCAGATAAAAATGTAACTCACAGTGTTGACTTTAATTGAGGAAATGCAATAAGAGCATTGTAACAGTAAATTAGCAAAGCCTGTTGCTTGACAGGAGCTAACATCATAGCAGGACATAACAAAGCCTGACTGTCAGTTTATCAACAGGGAGAGCAATTTAAGCCAATAAAAGGAGGTATCTGAAAGCAAAGCATCAGGCAAACAATCAGCCAAGAAAACAGGCAGGAGACATAGATCTGGCAATTTGGCAGCATAGATGATGAGTCAGTAAAGGCAACATTGAATCCCTCCACCACACAGTGATTTCTGAGAAGCTACTGCTTAAGGAAATCCTCTAAAGTTTGTCTTAGCTGTGTCCCACTTGTGGTCATGCAAACAGTGACACGAGTAAGAAATCAAACAGCCTGAGGAGTAAAATAAGGACAAAGACAAACTGATGTTACAAACCCATCAAAACAAAGCAACATGGAGGCTAATGAAGCTATCAGTCTGCACAGGGACTGCTGGAAGACAGAGATTAGTGCCCAAGTATTTCCTTCTATGTTTTTATGCCTGCTTTAGACTACCCGTATGTGTACCCTGTCTTCTAGTTTAACTTGGTGTGTGGCAACAAGTGGAAACAGCCAGTGTCCTCTCTCATCTACTTCCTGGGATGACTTTGTGGCTGTTTCCTCTCTGGACATATCTCTGACCGGAAAATTCACAGTTTCAGCTCAACCAGTCTCTAAAGTTAGCAAACCTGCCATGTTTTTCACTAAAATATGTCTGCTAGTTAGCTGTGAGCTAACTCACGCAGTACTAAATAAAATAAAGGATCTATCTTCCCAAACCTCAGTTACATTTAATTTTGATATAAATAAACTGTATTTTGTACTTACTCTCAAAGCTGATAAATCCTAATGTATGTGCACTGAACGCATAACTCTTTTGCTCTTGGTTAGCTGTCTTGCTAGTTGCTAAAGCCCTATTGGGGCTAATGGCCCTATTTTTTTAAATATTAACATCTAAATAGAAGACCGTATGTGCTCATGTTGTGGCTGATTGCTCTCTTTCTGTATTTTTACTGTAGGTTTGGCAGGAAACCTGTTCTGTTCACTTCCATTTTCATACTTAGTGTCTTCAGCATCGCTTTGAATTTTGCTCCGTCCTGGGCCGTCTTCAATGTGCTGTTCTTCGTGGTGGGCATGGGTCAACTCAGCATCTACATAGTTCTTTTTGTACTTGGTAAGTGTGTTCCTTTATTTCCAGGATAGTCTGCTCTACTGCTGCTGTTTTAAATGGATTCTCATTGGAAAATATAATAAGTCTTTCAGCCAACACCTAAAACGAAACAAAAATGAAACCACTTGTCTTGTACTGTCAACTTGTCAACTATTCACCTAGTCAAGACCTTTCTAATTTACACATGTGCAGTATACAGATAATTAATGTCCAATAGAAAAAAAACTTCTATTGGACATTAATTGTAATATAACATTAAGTACAACTTGCTGATTTTTTTTTAACTTTGCCCTTTCTTCACAGGTTCTGAGATCCTAGTCGGTGTTCCAAGAGTTCTCTTCAGCAGCCTTGGTTTGAGCTTATTCTATGCAGCTGGTATGATGGCGTTCCCTGGCACCGCCTACGTGGTCAGGAACTGGAGACACCTATCAGTGTTAATGGCTGTGCCTGGTCTGGCCTGTTTCCCCTTTTGGTGGTAAAATGACCTCAGTACACTGTTAGGATTTTTCTGTTTCTTGTGTACTTGCTGATTTTTTTGTTCAGCAAAGTTGAACAAAAAAGGTTGTTGCTTGTTGAAGAATTTGTGTAACTGTAGAATGTGTTAAGCTAATGTAAGCTAAGTGTGCGCCTCAGTGTCCATCCATCCATCCATCACTTTGTTCCACTTCCTTCAATGGTCTTTTCCTTCCATTTGGGAGATCTTGAGACAAAAGGAAGGGATTTATTTATTTATTTTTGCCAGTTCCCGTTCTACCCATAGGTCTCCTCCTAACTGAACATTGTTAAAGGCTCATTTCTGCTAAACCTGTTTTGTCAGATTTGATGACCAAAGTCCAAAGGTTGTATCTGCAATCTCATTCTTTCAGTCACAGTCAAGCATAGATAAAGTGGTAAATCAAAATCTTTGTCTTCTGGCAAAGTACATTCTTCACAGATTTTACAGTTATCATGATGATCCACAGATGATCCAATCTTCTAAAGGGACAGCCAAAAGAAGACGGTCATGGCATCCAGATAATTTCTAACTTTTCCAGCATCCGCTTGATGAATAAATAATACTCTGTAACACACAGATAGATGGATCAGGAGGCTCTTGTATTTTTCTTCAGTTTCCACCTGTGTTGACTTGACTAATGAACTACACATTTGTGTCTGTCTGTCCACCAGGCTGATTCCAGAATCTCCTCGCTGGCTAGTGTCTAAAGGCTGTTTTAAGGAAGCAGAACTCCTGCTAAGGTTTGCTGCTCTGGAGAACGAAGTGGAATTTCCATGTGACCTCTTTCGCTCAGCAAAAGTAAGAGCCTCTGACCGTAGCCTTGTCCAACTTATACCACACTGAACTACACTGGCTAATGTAATGAATTTTCTATGTGGCACATTGAACAGTCTCAGCAACCTGAACAACCTGAACAACCTAAACAACCGGAACAACCTGAACAACCTCAGCAACGTGAATAACCTCAGCAACCTGAACAATCTCAGATATCTGAACAGTCTCAGCAACCTGAACAACCTGAGCAACCTGAACGCCCGAAGCCTGAGATTTCTGGTTACCTGGGTCTGCTGAGGAACACGACCACTCGAAGTATCACACTCGTAGTGTGGTTTCTCTGGTGAGTTAAAGCCTTCCCCATGAACCTTTCGATTAGCGATAACATAATTGATAGGTTCATGACTCCAGATGAAGACACAGTAAAAAGTACTAATCCATGATTTCAGTAGTCTCATACCTTTCTTTTAACATACTAACATCACCATCAGCACATATTTTGCCGTCCTACTGCAGTAAAATTTCTGCTCTCTAGAGAACGAACCCTTTAAACAGTCCGTGAACTTTCTTTCACCACCACGCTCAGATCAAACTTACGTTTTGTCATGTATTGGCTGTGTGGCGGGCAGGTTGTGGACCCAAACGGAGGACTTGGGAAACAAAACATGAACTCAAAATCAGCTGCTTTAATGCTGACTCGCACAAAAAATGCAAAAATCCCAAACAATGACAGGGCTGGAACTGGGGAGAGGTAGCAGGTAGGAACACAGTTGAGGACAACTTAACATAATGACTCAGAAGGAGGTAAAACTAAACACCAAGCACAAGAGACAAAAGATTTCCACAATAAACACAGAAAGAAAAAACACATAAAAGGAGACTAAAGACAGGGGAATACACAGCAGCTCAAGGAACTGAATATAAACCAGACTAAAACCACACACAGAAGTACACGTGAAACTAAAACTAGAGAATAGAAATATAAAGAAAACTGAGAAAGCTGGTTTCAAGATCCAGGGACATGTTTTAAAACTGCCTTTTGATATAACTGACATCTAATTGACCTCTGCGCGATCCTAACAGGATTCATTTCATTTATTTATTTTTTTGTTCTCTTGTTGTTTGCAGGTTTTCTTTGAATGTGAGCTACTTTGGATTATCATTCAATATGACTACTCTCTATGGCAACCTCTTTATAAACTACGCCTTGCTGTCATTTATTGATATCCCAGCACACATTGCCAGCTGGATATGTGCAGAATATCTTCCTCGTCACATGTCCTTTATTGGCTTCTCCCTGCTGGGGGCGCTGGCACTCTTCCTCATCCAGATCACTCTGCACAGTCAGTGAGACCACTGTCCTTTTCTTGCTCTCTTTGTATAACTGTTGATTGTGTTGAAAAATATCAACACAATAAGCTGGCCTAAATGAGCTTTATAGACAAAATATCATGCCATGCGTAATTCCAGCTGCTAATGGCTTATTCGAGGGAAGGTAAACCTGCTCACCAAATGTTTGAAAATAACTTGTTTCACTCCTCATAAGCTTACAGTCCTTCTCCTCCCTTCAGAGTATCACAGCATCACCTTCACCCTGGTGCTGCTGGGTAAATTTGGAGTCCTGGCTTCTGAAGGGATCATGCACCTGCTCACTGGAGAGCTGTCTCCCACAGTCATCAGGAATACGATGTTGTCATCTGCTGCCTTATTCTCCAGAGTGGGGTCCTCTATTGCCCCATACCTAATGCAGCTGGGTGAGATATTTGGCATCACAATCGCCCTATTTCCCCCCCAAAAAAGAAAAAAAGAAGAAGAAAAGAGGAAAAGTTGGGCTACTGTAAATTGTTACAACTGAGGATACTCGTATTAAAAATGTCCTAAGCTTACTTTCCTACATTTTCTGTTGGTCTTGGGTCTGAGAAAAGAAAAAAGAATAACGCTATGGAGTGGGATATTATAATGAAAAAAATTCTCTTTAATCAAATAATCCAAGATGCTTGAAACTGAGAAATTAAATAAAATTTCAAAACTTTGCTAAATATATGCCAACAACAGCCACATTTGCCTCAAACTTCACAAAAGCGCATCACAAAAACAGCAGATGGAAAATTGAACAACTAATTCTGTTTCAATATGTTTTTGTTACAATGTCCTTGTGCTCTATTCAGTGCACTGTACGCTTTAAATGATCTTAATAGCGGTCTGTTTTTAATTTACTTGTTTGCAAAGCATCCCTACTTTGGTGGAAACACCATACTAAGGTAATTATTCTGGGATGAAGCACTTTCTAGTATAAACAGAACCTTTATGCCTTTTTTATGCAACAAGTGTCGGTGTGTAGAAATGAAGTTTTAGTTCACTTTAATGACAAAAGCATCCTTAATGCTCAGCTTCTCATCTCTAAATCTAACAAACTGACCTGCTACAAGTCTGCATCAGAGAAAGAATCTGAATAATCGGCTCTGGTTTTGTCTGCAGCTGTGTTCTACGAGTTCCTGCCGTGGTTCCCTGTCAGTCATCGGTGTCCTGGTCTGCCTTTTCCTTCCGGAGTCATTTGGAAAAACGCTTCCTGACACCATCGACCAGATGCAAGTCATTAAGAAGTAAGCTTGTCTATTGATTATGCTAGTGATGCTGCTTTTGCAGGTTGTATATTTAAGGTGTGTTCATGTCTGCACTGTTTGTAGATATATGTGAAAAAAAAATATGATTGGGGAAATCTGGCTTGATCATTCACGGTACTATGGTCCTAAAGTATTATGTGGGTCTGTTTCAAGAGATGAGAAAAAGAAAAGAAAATATCAAAAATATAGGTGGGTACAATGTGAAAAAAAAACTGAAATGAAAAAACAAAACAAATATTGCAAGTATATATCAAATGTCCATTGTTTAATACAGCTTAATTGATGCAGCTCTCACTTGGTTTCCAGGTTCAACTGTAAAGGGCTCTGTCGCCAAAAGGATGATGGGAATTCAGCTGGAGACCAGGTGTCAGCTGACGGCGAGACTTCTCTGTCTGAGATCAAATGCTCAACTGCCTTTTAAAGCTCTTGATGCAGAAATAAAGGAATGAATTTAATTGCTTTTCTAGTCTCGTGTTTGGGATTGTTAGCCACGTTTTTAACCATGTATATGGTGCTTTTATTCTCTAAACTTTCTTCTATACACATTTTTTTCCCGATAAACTACACAGTGCGTACCTCATCATGTAGACAGGCCCCAGTCATGAGACCAGGAACGTTCTTGTTGTGAGGCTGCAGCGGAAATCACCACAAAAAGCACTTTCTTATTCAGCCTGAGCAGGAATATGGAAGTGGAAACAAAAAAAGAAAAAACACAAACTCTTTGAGTTTGTGTTGTATTTCCTAGTATGCTTATGTGTGGTTAAATAAATCAGTGAGCAAATCAAAAGTGGCTTCACAAAGATTATTGCAACTTCATGGGCCTACTGTATCCTGACACTCAATTTCTGTTTTTTGTCTGGTTTGAAACTACACTCACTGAAACCAAAAATTTCACACTTCCACACTGAACTTAAAAAAAGATTTTTGGTGGTCTGAAATTAGCAAAGAAAATTAGTTTTCTTTAAATAGCACATTTCATTATATGTAATATGTAAACCAAGGTTGTTATAGCTACTAAAACTAAAAACTAAAACCGGATGTGAAAAAAATTAGTTAACTAAAAGTAATAAATAGACAATTAAAACTAACTGAAATTTTGTGAACTTAAAAACTAAACAAAATATAATAAATATATAGAGGAAATATCTTGGTATCTGTAAGTTTGGTAAAAAAAAAAAAAAAGTGTTATTACAGTTTGCCTGATGATAGATGCTTTTCCTGAGAATGGATGTCTACAACACTGTGTCTAAATCTGGCCTCTGACACATGCCGTCCATGCAATAATAATTAGAAAGACTAAAACTAACACACTGAAACCAATGAAAGCTAAAATAAAACTAGAGATTGTCAATCAATAAAAACTAAACTAAAACAAGAAAATCCACTCTGTAAATGAAATGAAACTAAACTGAATTAAAAAAAACAACAAACTCAAAATGAAATAAATAAATAATAATAATAATTAAAAAATACAAAACTAAACCTCCCATAGAGGATGGGTGCCAGACTAGAGTTAGCGCCATTTATACTACACCAAAGTAATAATTCACAGATAAACAATTAAATTAAAGTTCCTCTTTTACCACTATTACAGTGAGTCCATAGTTTTGCTTGTTTGTTTTTTAAGGAATTTTTCTGTCAGTTAAGGAAAACTTGATATTGTACAATTACAGGACATTCTTTGCACTGAACTACCGGAACTTTTTCTGTACTTTTACACATTTATCATTTATCACATTTATCTTAAAATCAAAGTGGCCAAGTGTGTGCTCTGATGTAAAATGAATACTGAGGAAAACAAAACTTTACACGCACAACATATTTCCAGTGCTTCTGGAAAAACGAAATGAAAAAACAAAAAAACAAGGGGACAGAAGTGTACAAATCGTGGTTGTGAATAAATGCTGATAAGTAATGCATAACTAAACATTGGCTCCTCTTTAATGTTGTGAGAAATTGTTCCTCCAGGCATTTATTTGGAAAGTTGTTTTTACCGGAAGTCGCGTTCGATTTGGCTACACTGAGGCTGCGCACAGCAGCCAGCTCCAACGCCTGCCTTGTGAGTGAGTGAGTGAGTGAGTGTGTGTTTGGAGCAGGACTGCAGCGTTGTTGAAAGCGTACGGTGACCCTGCTGAGCTCCTCGGTGTTTTTCATGGCGAACAGATTCACTATCTGCTGATAAATCCGCCCGAGAGGACACAGAAGAGGAGGAGGAGGGAAGAGAGAGGAAGAGGAGAAGAAGCGACAGAGGAGAAGAGGAGGGGGGACGAGGAGGAGAAAAAAAATCGGGACAGGGGAAAATGCTGCAGATTTGACTGAAAAGGTAAGTAAATGTGCGGGATCAATAGCTGCCGTTGTGGATCTCGGAGCTGCCGAGGCTGGGCGGGTCGAGGTTTGCGGTGAAGGGGAGGTTACGGCTGCAGCAGCCGCAGTCTGCAGCTGTGAATGTAGGTCATTGTGTCTGTGGGCCGAGCCGAACCAAGACGAGACACACCGAGCTGGGCCGGGCCGGGCCGGGCCGCAGGAGGACGAAGGTGAAGCCCCATCATCATCATCAGCAACAGCACCAGCAGCACCAGGAGGAGGACACAGAGTGGTGCTGCAGGGACCAAATCATTTAATCTAACTAATACTACAACTGCTGCAAGTAACACAATGAGCACCTTTGTGCCAAATCATAAATGTGACGCAAAGTTTAGCAGAGGAGTAGAACAGAAACACTAACAGAAGATAGTGGAGCATGAGTTTATACTTAAAAAAAAAAGAAGTAAAAATGGTAGAATATGTCATGACTGAAAGAAAACTTGAAAACATTTATTTTACAAAATCTTCAGCTAGTCATCAGAAGTGTGTGATCAGATGTAATAAAGTAAGGACCCCACAGCTCTCCAGACACCAGGTCGACATGACTCACTGTAAGGACAAAAATAAGAATACCGCAAACACGAAGCTTTAATATAACTCCAAGTTAGAAGCTAGATAAAGTGCTGAGTGTCTGTGTGCCACATCACCTCAAGGTCACTATGTGAATTGCATGATTGCACTCAGCATGCCTGTGTAACCGAATACAGAATCCGAGCACTACACTAAAATTAAAGGAGTGAAAGCCTGTGTTATGGCTTGCATGGGGGTGATTGCTGTGTCTCGAATTACAAGCAACAGAAAGCAGCTTAGATGGTAAGGAGCTAAATCTACAAAAGCGCTGAGATGGAATAAAAAAGGAATAGTTTGACATGTTTCTGTAGAGCCTGCATTAAGTCCTCCAGCAGTGCTGTAATTAACTGAAAAGCCCAGACTGGTGCTTTAAAGGAGCAGAGCCTTTAATAGGAGAGTGT
>VVHJ01060926.1:0-10918 GCA_015107715.1 Tylochromis polylepis | reverse complement strand
GTTTGCTTCAGGGTTCAGTGTTAGGGCCTCTTTTATTCATTATCTACATGCTCCCTCTTGGCCATATTTTCCAAAAATATAATATCAGTTTTCATTGTTATGCTGATGACACCCAGCTCTGCACTTCCTCCAAACCTAATTCATCCCTCCCACCTCCCTCCCTCTCGAACTGTCTTATGGAGATTAGATCGTGGTTCTCCTCCAACTTTCTCAAACTCAACAGTAATAAAACTGAAGTTTTACTCGTTGGCACAGCCTCTATCTTAACCAAATCTCACAGTTTCTCCATTAATATTGAAAATTCCCCCATCCTTCCTTCCCCTCAGGTAAAGACTTTGGCTGTCATATTTGGCAGTACTCTCTCATTTCAGTCTCACATTAATCACATAACCCGTCTGCATACTTTCACTTACGTAACATTAACCGACTCCGTCCCTTCCTTACTCCCCATGCTGCTGCCATCCTTGTCCGTAGTCTTATCACTTCCTGGATCGATTATTGCAGCTCCCTCTCATTTGGTCTCCCCAATAAGTCCCTCCACAAACTTCAGCTTCTTCAGAATTCAGCAGCTCGGGTCATAACTCGTGCTCCCTTAAGAGATCATATTACCCCAATTCTTCAACAGCTTCACTGGTTGCCCGTAGAAGCTAGGATAAACTTTAACGTTTTATTTCTCACGTTTAAATGCATCCATAACCATCACCACTGTTTCCCGCTCTCTCAGATCTTCATTCACCTTGCTGTTCCTTCTGCACGTCTTATCACTCCGGGAAACAGAGCTTTCAGTCGCTCTGCTCCTCGGCTCTGGAGCTCACTTCCTCCAGTTATAAGAAATATAGATTCTCTTCCCTCATTTAAGTCACAGCTCAAAACATTCTTGTTTAAACTGGCTTACTCGCTTGTTGTCAGATCTTATTTATTGTTTTGCTATTTTAATTTATTTTAATCTATTTGTAATTTACTGTTTTGCTGATATTTTTTTATTTTCTCTCTGTAAGGTGACCTTGGGTTTTAGAAAGGCATCCTCAAATAAAATGTATTATTATTATTATAGTTGAGTTTAGTCTAGTTTAGATTTTTCTCCTAAAGACTTAAAGAATGTTACTTCCCACTTGCTAACAAGAGGAAGTCGATCATTTCTTACGATGTTGGGCCTTTCAGTGAAGTATAAATAAGCAGTCCTTAACACACTGATTTGGGTAAGAGAGGTCATCTTTGTCATAAGTTTGATTTTAATTACTAAGTTGATGCTGTAAATTTGGGGTGCAACTTCATGATGACAACTTTGGCTGCAGCCATTCTCTCAATCTCTATTAGCATTTATATTGTTTTATGTTGTTTTTTTAATATAGGGCTGTTTTAATTGTAATTTTTATGTATTATGTGTTTTATTTTTTGCTGTTTTGTTTTATTCTACTGTTCTTAATTTATTTATTGTACAGCACTTTGGTCCTGTGCTGGCTATTTTAAAGTGCTTTATAAATAAAGTTGGATTGAATTTGCATCAGGATAAAAAGTCACATGAAGCTGGCCATCAACTCATTAAGTCAACCCAGATTTTCCCCACACCTTTCACATGAAAGACGTGGCGTTAACACCAACTAACCAATCTAAAAGGGGCATTCCATGGATCATATGACTTTTCTTGCAAAAAAAAAAAAAAGATCCCTATGAGTGCCACCTACTAATTATTAATCTCTCAAATATGGTGAAGGCTTAAATGATTGCCAGAGGAACCAGGTGGCACTGGTGAAGTGACTGCTGATCGAAGTAGTAGAATGTGTTCTGAAGTGTACGAGGCTACACTGTCTTCTCAAATTCAGACAAATGCAGCAAAACTAAGTATACAATGCTGTTCTTGCACAAAGGGATAATTATCCACAGCATACTGCAAACGCCAACCAAGACGTTCTCAAAGCAGTGAAACTGGATATTCTTCAGTGACCAAGTCAGTAATCTCTGACCCCAGTATAGAATGCTTTTCAGTTACTGAAGGCAAAATTAAAGACAGCGAGACCCACAAACGAGGATGTATAGACAGTATCCTTGTCTCATCTAACTGCTGTCTTTATCAGGTGCTCAGCCTGCAATTCACAGCCTGCTGACAGATTTTTTCTTTCAAGAAGTGAAGCTAGCACTGTGTTAGCAATTGCCACCCAGCCACATTCTTTGGTTATCCACTGTGTTGTAAGACAAGCCAAGGTGGGAGGTGTTTTCCAGAAGGTGACTAAATGACCAGCTGGGTCACTACAGCAGATTTGTCATCCCACCATCCAACAATAACCAGTCTCACTCAGTTCATTTCATCTCAGAATATTCTTCTTTCCTTGTGTCAGTTGTGATTCATTTACACTTACAATGAATATACTAAGTTAGCTACAGTTGTGGTCAGAATTTACATTCACTCATCATGAGCATGGAGGTCAGGGTAACTGTCCTTTTTTCAGGGCAGAATGACTGTACAGCTTACATCTTTAATTACTTTTACAAAAAACAAGAAATGGCTGTTTGAATTTATTTTATCCATACAGGGTGAAAAGTAAACATACAGGCGCAAATGTATAACACTTAATTGTTTCGACTTTCAACCATCTATCTGTTAATTTGAGCTAAAGTTGAAGAATTTGGAGGTAGATTTTTTTTTTAAATTATTTTTACATTTATTAACTTTGTGCCATTTACCAGTACTACAGTACTACTATGACAGCAAAACAGCCCAAGACCAGTGTTCTTAACATGCCTTTGTGACTGTGGCCAAATAGCTCAATATCTGTCTCATCTGACCATAAAACCTTTCTCTAGAAAGTACACCGGGTAAAATAAGTATTGAACACATCACCAGTTTTCTAATTAAATATATTTCTGAAGCTGCCATTGACATGAAATTTTCACCAGACGTCGATAATCATCCAATCCACACATGCAAAAAGATCAAACCATCGATGAGCATGAATGAAATTATGTGTAGTGAGGAGAAATGACACAGGGATAAAGTATTCAACATGCTTACAGAAGTGTATTTAATACTTCGTACAAAAGCCTTTGTTGGTGACGACAGCTTCAAGATGCCTCCTGCTTGGAGAAACTGGTCGCATGAATTGCTGAGGTGTGATTTTGGCCCAGTCTTCCACACAGTCTTCAAATCCTGAAGGTTCTGCGGGCCCTTTCTTTGTACTCTGAGCTTTAGATTTAGATTAGATTTTTAGTTAAATTCAGGTTGGATGATTGGCTGGGCCATTCTAGCAACTTTATTTTCTTTCTTTGAAACCAATTTGAACGTTTCCTTGGCTGTGTGTTTGGGATCGTTGTCTTGCTGAAACGTCCACCCTCGTTTCATCTTCATCATCCTGGAAGATAGCAGCAGATTTTTATCAAAAACATCTTGGTACAGTTTTCCATTCATCCGTCCTTCAGTTACATGAAGCTTGCCAGTGCTGTAGTGTGAAAAATACCCCCACACCATGATGTTCCTAGACGTCACTGTTTTTAAACATTCAATCAACATGCTTTTTCTTCAACAATGGAGTCTTGCATTGTGAGTGTGCATACTGCATTCTGTAGCTCTCCATAAGTCGTCTGTGGGTCTTGGACAACTCTTCTGATAATTCCTTTCACTCATCTGTCTGAAATCTTGCAGGAAATACCTGGTCATGGCCGGTTTATGGTGAAATAATGTTCTTTTCACTTCCGGATTATGGCCCCAACAGTGGTCACTGGAACCTTCAGTAGTTTAGAAATTCTTCTGTAACCACTACTATCAGTATGTTTCACCACAATAAGATTGCGAAGGTCTCAAGATAGCTCACTGGTTTTACCCATCATGAGATGTTTCTTGTGTGACACCTTGGTAATGAGACACCTTTTTGTAGGCCATCGTTTGGGACTGAATCAGCTGATATGGCAGGATTGCTTTATTATAACTGATAGATTTCAGCTGGTGTTATGACTTCCCATGCTTTTTTGCAGCTCCTTTTCTTCATGCATTCATTGCTTTTTCCCTGTGTCGTTTATCAGTATTATGCATAATTTGTGGACATTTATGGTTCCGTTTCATTGCATCTGTGGATTTGATGAGTTGTTGCCAACATCTGGTGAGAATTTCATGTCAATAGCACCTTTAGAAATATATTTACTTAGAAAATTGGTAACGTGTTCAATACTTATCTTACCTGCTATATTTTACTTGTTTGTCTGGGCAGCTGCAAATTTAAGTCAAGTTCGACATTGTCAGTTTTGGAGCTGAGGCCTCATTCTTGGTTGGCGCCTTAGCAGTTCATAGCGATGTAAAATTACCTTCACAGTGACACTGGTGTTCCAGGAGTTTACAGTTCCTAGCAGGGTTGAGCCTTAAGCCTCTTTTCCACAAGTACCTACTCGACTCAACTTTGTTTTTAGGCGTTTCCATTAGATGGTAGTACCTGGTACCAGGTACTTTTTAGGACCCACTATGCTGGGGTTCCAAGCAATCTGAATCAGTCCAAAAATGTGATGTCAACAGACTGCATGCCACCAATTGGCATGTCACAAGCATCACTAAACAACTCATGAGAGCAACTCCTTTACAGACCAGTCCAACGACAAGGTGCAGATGCTTACCATCGGCTAGTAGCAGGTATACCACTGACCAAGTCCTCCATTGTTGTGTTTTTTTGTGTCGCATACAAATGATGTCACAGAAATTTTGGCCATGTTGCTATACACCCCCAAGCACATTGAGGTGGTACTTTTTTCCTGTCCTGCAGTGTAGCAATCAGAATTATTGTCTGAAGGTCAAGAAAAATGCCCAACAGATTTACTTTCCCAATTAGACAATTACAGCCTTTGCTATACTGGTCCACTTGATAGTCATAGTTTATTAGATATTTATTAGAATTTTTTTTGTTTTCGGTTATTACAATAAGAAAAGCCAGGACTGGGGACGGGAAAGAAAAAGAAGAAAGAAAGAAGTTGGAAAGAAACTTTACAGAAGGAGAGGGAGAGAAAAATAGAGGAGAAGAGGGATAGAGAGAGAAAAGACACTGAAAATCTGCTTCAAAAAAACGAGCAAAAACTAAAAGAGTAGGGAAACCACAGCACCAACCAACATATTTAAAAGTAACAGTAAATAATAAATAGTAAAGTGTTACTGAGCAGCACATAGTACCAATAATACATGAAATGTTCAGAGGCAGCAGTCGACTAAGATAGAGTGTGTCTGTCCGTACCTGTTTGTACACCTGTGTGCACACCTGTGTGTGTGAGCGCACTTGTGTTCATGAGGTTTCTCCATGTAAATGTCTAACAGTGGGTGTGGGAAGCCATAGCCCTACCCTCCAGGACATGAAGCAGGCATGGAGGAGACCCGGGCCCCAGACATCCAGAGGCCCCCCAGAGCACGAGAGCCCAAGGAGGATCACCTCAGGGGCAATCGCGCCACTCACCTAGAAAAGAGCTGACGGGGGGTCACCCAGCAGCCACGATGATGAAGCCACAGGGGGCCACAGTGACGAGCCCGCAGGCTCTGCTGGCAGCCAGCTACACCAGAGTAGACCAAGCCCCAGGCCCAGAGACCCTAAGGGCCCTCCACTTATGACTTTCATGATATCATATGACAGTGAGAGTTCTGGAATGTGACAAGAATAAGATATAAGGTCCTGTTCCAGACCCTTGGTGATGGTGATGCTATGAGGGGAGTGGAGGCATGTTCTGATTTAGGACTGGGAGTGGCCTGAGGATAGAAGCTCCTCTTGAGTCTCTCTGTTTTTGTCCTGATAGTGCAGAACCTTCTGCCTGATTGCAAAAGTTGAAACAGTCTATTACTGGGATGGAACGAGTCCTTTAATATCCAAACTGCTCTCCACCAACAGCTCCTGGTGTAAATGTCCTGTAGGGAAGGGAGAACAGACCTGCAGCAGTGTTCTGCCACACGGATCACTCTCTGAAGAGCTTTTCAGTCCTGAACACAGCTATTTCCATACCAGGATGTGATGTTCTGTGTGAGGATGCTCTCTACAGCACCTGAATAGAAAGTCTGGACCTGAATGTGAGCAGACCATGTCAGGTCTGAGGAGATGTGGACACCGAGATACTTGAAGGACCGCACCCTCTCCACTGGAGCGCCGTTGATGATAAGGAGCTTGTAGACTCACTGATGACCCCTTCTGAAGTCCACCACCAGCTCCTTGGTCTTGCAGACGTTCAGCTGGAGGTGGTTGTCCTGACACCATGATGATAGTTAGTTTCTGATTTCTTGTTTCTCTGTTTATTGTTTTTCTAGCTTCCAAGCTCTTAGGTTCCAGTTTAGGTTATTTTCATATTTTGTAATGTTTGAAGTTTTCCACAGTGAATAAAAGATGCCTACCTTTGTTCATTCCATTGTTCAAGTCCTGCATTTGGGTCCTCATCCTGCCTGCCATAGCACTAAACATGACAGAACAAAGCGACCACAACATGGACCCAGCAGGCTCAGCCCGAGAGAGGGACTTCCTCCACATTCAGAGCCCAGTGAGGCGAGTTTCCCACGCCTCAGATGCAAGGACAATATCTGTCGGGCTTAACACCACTGAGGCAATCCTCGGGCAGAACCCTCACCTGCAATCTGGGCCAGGCAAGGGAGGAGCTTGCCGATCTCGTCTGCTCCTCTGCTTCTACACCACAGTGGCAGCAGCAGGCAAATTCCTGCATGTCACTGTAGCAGCAGCAGCAGCAGGCAGGCGTTTCCACACCACTGCCACAGAATCCCTTCCCCTCCACGTTCCGACCTGACCATCATTCGCCGGCCTCCTTCCTGGCAGCAATGTGGCCGGAGGATGAAGAGTCGGTCTCCAGCTCTCTGTCTGGAGACCTGCGTTGCCTCCTCTGTCATCCCTGCTCCCTTTTCCAGGAGGAAGCAGTGTCCGCACCATTGGTGCACATAACCATGGCCGGAAGCTGGGACTTCCTCGGAGCACCCGGCCGTGGTAAGTAAAAAAGACTATTTTCCTCATACTGTTTCCGAGCTTGGAGATAAAGAGACTGCTTTGTCGGAGACTTTGTTACCTGTTCACGGGCACATTTTCCACAAGACTGTTCTAAGTGTTCCTGAGTGTTTGGACTCCAAGTCTGTTTTTTCTGTGGCTGTTATTTCCAACTCTATGGACTTCAAAGACTGTTTTCATCCTGCTCCTTCCGAGCCTGGAATTATAATGATAGAGACAGTTAATTCCTGCTCAGAAGATTTACAGACCTTTTCATCTGAGCTGGCTACAACTAAGTCTGTGTGTGAGCCTGCTACACGGTGTCGCTCAGAGTCTAAAACTCTCCCCGGGGCCTACCCAGAGGCTGAGCCTGTGGCCTCAGTTGCCTCTGGACCCCTGAAGGTTTTGAAACTGGTGCAGCCCGTTCAGCCATCTGTCTCTGCTGAGAACTCGGGTGAGCTGTCCCAGCCTTCTTTGTCGTCAGCTGGGAGCTCAGAAAAGCTGACCCAGCCTCCTGCGTCAGCTGAGAGCTCTGATGTGCTCATTCAGCTAGCTATGGACTACTTATTGCTGTCTCTGCCTGACAAGTGCCCTGAGCAGACTGAATGCACTGCACAGCCCTGGTCAGCTCCAGCCAGCTCTGCCTCAGCCAGAGGTTTCCGCACCTGCTGGCCCTGCTGCGCCTCAGCCAAAGGCCTCTGCACCTGCTGCCTTGCCTGCTAGTATCTTGCACCCTGCTGTTATGTGCTGGATTGTCTCAGGGGCATCTTTACACAGCCTGCACCTGGGGTCTTGCCTAGAGTGGTCCTGGACAATAGTTCTGACACTCACTAGTCCTCAGCCTCCTTCCTTCCACTTAGCATACAGTTTCAGGGTGCTGGACTTGAGGTGAAACCCTCCATGCATGGTCAGGAGCTTCCTTGTCTTGATTTCAGTGGTTCTATCTCCTCCTTTGACCAGCTTATTATCCCAGCAGGGTACCTGATCACCAGCAGGGCGTAGGTGTTGATAGCTCGGATCTTATTCTTGCCATTCAGCAGACTCTGCAGGCCTTGCCTGACCCTCTGCAGGTACTTGGTGGTTGCAGCTTTCCTGGCAGCCTCTTCATAGTTCACATTTGCCCGTGGGATCCCCAGGTACTTGTAGCTGTCCTCAGTGTCTGAGATGTTGCCTTCTGGTAGTTTGATCCCCTCAGTTCTGACTACCTTCCCTCTCTTTTTACCATCCAACTACACTTCTCTAGTCCGAATGATAGTCCATTGATGTTGCTGTATATCCTCGTGGTGTGGATCAGTGAATTGATGTCTGGTTCACTCCTGGCATACAGCTTGATGTCATCCATGCAGAGGACGTGGCTGACAATTGCTCCATTCTGTAGTCAGTATCTGTAGCCAGTCTTGTCAGAGGGTTCAGGCCTAAGCAGAACAGCAGTGGGGACAGAGCAGCTCCATGGTAGATCCCTCACTTGATGGTGACTTGTGCTATTGGCTTGAAGTTGGCCTCTAGTGTTGCACGCCACATCCCCATTGAGTTCCTGATGAGGGCTCTTAGGGTCCTGTTCATCTTGTACAGTTCTAGGCATTCCAGGATCCAGGTGTGGGGCATCGAGTCATAGGCCTTCTTGTAGTCAATCCAGGCAGTGCACAGGTTGGTCAGCATAGTCTTGCAGTCTTGGGCGACTGCTTTGTCTAGCAGGAGCTGGTGTTTTGCTCCTCTGGTATTCCTGCCAATTCCTTTCTGTGCCCCGCTCATGTATTAAGGCATGGGCCTGTTCTTCTTAGCCGCTATGATGCCTGACATTAGTTTGCATATGGTACTGAGGCACGTTATTGACTGGTAGTTGGATGGTCCCTTCTGATCGTCCTTGGGGTTCAGGACTGTCCAGCCTTCAGTTAGCCATGGTGTCAGATCACGGGGAGCCAGGATGTCAGGTCAGGGGGAAGATATCATCGCACCCACACAAGATTAGGTACCAAGCCCCAAGTATGATTGAAGGTGCGTTGAGTGTGAGAGCACCTGACCTGAGAGATAGGATCATGGCGAAATGGGAAACCTAAACCCTCCATGGCCGATTACCAAGACTACATGAAGTACCCTCTGAAGGTCTACTAGAAGATGTGAATGCAGCATTACAGACAATCCCTACTGCGACCATCACTGAAACTAATCAGCTGATTTACACCATGGCAGGGATCACAGAGATGGTTGGATATAAGATGAACAGCCACAAGGAGAAGTACCCTTCATGGAAAAGGAGATTAAAGGCCAAGATCAAGGTAGCACAGAGGGAAGTTAGACAACTTTTGGAGCTGCAGAAAGGTGTGATGAAGAAAGAGAAGATCAAGAAATACAGCAGGCTGTCCATACCTATGGTGGTGAATAATACTAGAGGCCAACTTCAAGCCAATAGCACAAGTTTATTTACCAAGGAGATGCCCTGTCCCACTGCTGTTCTGCACAGGCCTGAACCCTCTCAGCGAAATCATTAACAAGACTATATTTCATGTGTGTGTGTGTGTGTGTGTGTGTGTGTGTGTGTTTAAAACAATATAAAACAAGTGATCTATTTTATAAATGCACATGGACTGGTACGGTAAATGGATTGATATTCATAGAGTGTTTTTTTAACTATATTTGAACCCTCAAAGCACCTTTCTTAGTACAAGCCTCATTCACACTTTAAACTGCACATTTTCAAGTTCTGTTTTCTTTGCCGTCACACTTTAAACGTAACATTCACACATTCACATGGATTCACTGAGAGAAACTTAGAGCAGGTTTGCTGCCAGTTGGAAGGTCGGTGGCTTGATCCTGGGATCCTCTAATCTGCACGTCCAAGTATCCTTGGGCGAGATACTGAACCCTATCTCCAGCCACCCCAGATATAAATATAAATGAAATCTAAATGGTCACATGCCATTTATAGCCCCAATGTTGCACACAAAAACTGTAAAGACTGTTTATTTTAAAAAGTACAAATGTAGTTGAACTTTTAAACTTTATGACTATTAGTTCGATCACATTGATCACACATCTGTTACTTTCATTCAGCAATGACACAGACAGAGTTGGAAAGTGGTAGATCAAATTGTGTAAATGTGCATTATAAAATCATATAATTTCTTCTTTTAAAGGTTTTTATGTTAAAGTACCAGTCTGGAACACTTTTTTTTCTTTGCTGGCCCTTGCTGGCAAATTAATTGTAATACTACAGAACCCAATTCTTGGGGCAGAAAAACAAATAATTGCATTCTGATAAGGAAATCAGGCAATAATTGGTTTTTACCATAAAAAATTCTTTTTATATGCTTTTGTACTGTTTTCATTAACTATTATCCCTTTACTCACCTCCATGTATTTGTCTGTTTTGGCAAATTAAAGAAATTCAAATCACACGGAGCTGACCACCAAATAAAGAACAATTATACAATAATAATAAACATGACAGATTTTTTTTGTCAGTTCTCAATAGATGTTGCATTAATATTGTCATCATGTTTTGTTTAATCCCAATTGTCAAGAGTAAAAAATCTGATATTGCATTTCCTGCTTTATTATAAAGTTGAATTGTGCTTAAGCAGTTATGTGCTTTTAATGTAAAGTTGCAACAAATTTTCTAACAGTGCAACAAGCACACAGTTGATAATTGTGTAAATATTGAACTATTGCAACATAACCATAGTGGCAAGCTGCAAACAGACTGAATGTGTCATCCTGTGTTAACCTGTAATGAGGGTGAGTCACGCCTGATCGCAAGCAGGACAGGTCTGCGTTTAATCAAAGAACCTAAGCTTTCATTTGTTTTAGGGTGCATATCTTATTCTCTCTCTCTCTCTCTGCAGAAACACTGTTTGTGTCAGTGTCTGTGACACTGGCAAAGGCCAGCAGAATTTCAGATGCAGCTCTGTCCATTTTTATACTAATATTCCTTAAAATTGTGTTTACTCTCAAACTCAAGGTCAAAGGAATCAATTCATCAGTGG
>VVHJ01060919.1:37473-50063 GCA_015107715.1 Tylochromis polylepis | reverse complement strand
TCAACCACAATCCAGACTCTCATTGGAACCTACAGGAAGTGTTTAGAGGTTGTAATTTCTGCAAAAGGCGAATCTACTAAATATTGATTTCATTTCTTTTTTTGTGGTACCCAAATTTATGCACCGGCCTGATTTTGTTTAAACAATTATTGCACACTTTCTGTAAATCCAATAAACTTCATTTCACTTCTCAAATATCACTGTGTGTGTCTCCTATATGATATATTTAAATGACATTTTTTATCATAACAACCAACGATTTATCCAGCAAAATAATGACTATTAACAAGGTTGCCCAAACTTTTGCATCCCACTGTATGTTTTCAACTGTTTACACCTAAAGCCACATTTTCCAAGAAAGAAAATTTCAAAAATTCACTGAGTTGTGTACCACCCCTCAGATATGATTTACACTGTGGAGTGTCTGTGGGAGCCTGGTGACAATGTGGTGGTAGAATATCTGCCTGTGAAATTTGACTCCTTAAAAATCAAGTTGAAGAAACACATGTCTGATGCACTGTTCAGGCACAAAGCCCAAAAACTGTGCTTTGAGCACTCAGAGTGAAAAAAAACAACAACAAAAAAAATACAACTACTCTAGTGCAGTCCATCTAGTCCAACCATTTACAAATGCAAGGGAGGCAGATAAAGACTTCCAGGTAAACCATCTAAATAAAATACCAGCTGTGCTTAAAGTGATCCAGGACTACAAGAGAAGATGTTCTTGAAGAGACTGGGCAATGTTCAATTAGGGTAAAGGTTTTGATTTTGGTTGGCCATTTGCCTGAACCTTCTGATTATACCTCATATAGGGTGGGAACTACCAACCACCACCAGAAAAACCATTTGACACGTTGTATCTGGCCAATTGGTCTACATTCAAAATATGATTACTTCAATAAAAATAGCTGCGTTTTAAAGAATGGCAAAATACATATTTCTTTTTAAAACCATAAACCATCATTTGCAAAGATGATGGTTTGGATGGATGATGATCCATCACATAACTTTGACAGTGACATCTTGTAGCAAAGAGTAATATGTGATTATGCTACTTAGCCAAGTTAATCTATACAATTACAAATTAATTAGCATAGAACAGATGTGCGGATATTTACTGCGATGTATTTAGGTTAGCAGAAGAACTTTCAGAACATCAAGGTGGTAAAATGAACAGCAGCTTAAAAATAAGCAAAATGGTCTCAATCATGTCATCAGATTTTTATCTATGCTTCCACTTTCTTGTTAGACTGAATCTTACCGAGCTGATGCTCATGCTGCCGGTGGTCTGGCTGTCTGGTGAGGGACTGCTGGCAGTGGCAGACGCTGTACCAGTGGAGGCCAGAGTTGGCAAGGTAATGAGCTGAATGCCTTGTGGGAGGGCCTGCTGCTTCTGGAGGTCACTGATCAGCTGAGCCTGAGCCTGAGCCGTCAGCTGGTTGAACAGAGGGTACTGGGAAAGCTGCTGTTCCAGGGTCAGTGACTCTGTTGGCACGACCTGCAGAGTGATGGGGATAAATTAGTCCCACTAGCAGTGATTTCTGCTGCATGAACTGAAGGATAGGGGTGTGGTGTTTAAATCTCATCTTTAACCTCCTAGTATTTAATGAATACTCATTAATATATAGCTTGATGTTTCAAAAGCACTCGACAAACCACAATTTATGGATCTGTACTAATAGCATAATGACAAAGACACAGACACAGATATCATTAAGAACCTGTTCTCAGCATTCAACTGTGCTATTTACACATGGGAACACATTACCGGAGACGTTTTTTGTGGCCTCAGTCACATAAGGCCTAGCGACCCCCCGGCAACCTCTAGCTGATAAGGAAAAATATGTATTCTCTACCCAGTTGAAAGTGCCAGGTGAAATTATCTGCAAAGAATTGTACAGTGCTGCGCCAACAACCTCCTTGCGATTGCTTTGGTCGTCAGCACATGCCTGCAGTTTGCTGACTTGACTGCGAAGACTCACTGGAACTGTGAGAAGTGTGATGGAAACAGAAAGTTCTCCTTCAAAGTAAAAGCTGTATCTTCCTGCTAAAATCAGTGTAGCCATGTAATATTTCATTAACCTAACCAGACTGCAAATGAAAACTGAAAATAAAAAAAAAATGAAAGCTTAACCAAGCTGATAAATGTGTAAATGTAGCATGCTCATCCACCATGGCCTCCTTACAATACAGACTCTGTTGCTCTCTCATGCCTGACTTTTTAAAGCCAGACTCTTCCTTTCTAGTGATGACTATCTTAACATAAACAAATACTGAACAAATGAGAGTTTGATCTAAGTTAGGAGGAAGCTCACTGTTGATCATAATGTAGCATACCCTAAAGTACACTATTTTATTCTGTGCACAAAACCTACAAAATGTAATTAATCATTACTGGAAAAAGACTTGAAACGACACCATAAACCAATGTGAAAAATCCTTACTAGGGCAATAAATCAAGTAAGATGTAGGGTCAATATAACATGACTTCTTTTTGCCATTAGTGATGACACACATTTGTTTGAAAGTCAACACATCGGGACACAATTGCGATAACTATTTTTAAATTTCTGACTTAACCCATTTTTGGTCCAAATACCTCAGATATACAAATACCATGTTCCTGAAAGAGAACGAAACTGATTTTACGCTGGTGGAAGGACTTGTGTTAAGAAAAGAAAGAAATGGCGAACTTTGCACTTCAAATTAATGAAGGAGGATCTTTACCTGCGTAATGCTAACAGGTGAGGAAAGGGTGGGTGAGAGCTGCTGAGGAGATTGTTGGAGATGGAGGTCAGAGGTTAGGGTGAGCGGCACCACAGGTGGCTGCCGGCGCTGCGCAGTCACAGTCATGGTGGGCTGAGAGGAAGTGGGGATCCCTGGGAAGTAAAAAAACAAAACAAAACAAAAAACAGATGTACACATGCCTGTGTTTTGTCTCCAACTTAGCTTTAATGGACAAAATAAGAAACAGGTTTAAATAAGAAACATCTGAAAAAGTAAAACTGCAAAAACCACCAATTTTAATGGCCTGCACAATAGGGACTGATACTGAGTGCAGAAAAAAATAGAGTTTAACAAAAACATGATGAAAAATACAGATTTTCTTTTGTGCGCCTGGGCAAATATGAGCTATTTACAGTCTGCTTGATTAGGTTATTTGTCCTTCTCGAATTTAAAATGTCTACTGAATCTAAATTTGCACACAATTTCGCAGTATATGAGTAGATCATACAAGTATGTATTGAATGCAAAAATTGGGGATTTTACACATTTGGTGTTACAACATAAGAGACAGTTGCAAACCTCTGCTGAACCAGATCCTGTTGGCTCTCCTTTGTGAACAAACATATTCCACTTAAAGCTAAAATTCTGTCATAATTTTTGTGCGACAACACTGGTCGGTATAATCCCTTCGCTTTGTTAAATTTACCCTTTTACCTCTCTGCCTAATGAACACAAAATGTTGCTTATTACCGTGGCTGGCAGCGCTGATACCCAGGTGGGTGAGGTTAGTGGTGAGGCTGCCCGTGCTGTTAGCCGCGCTGAGGGAGGGGAAGGCCACGGTGTCCTCGGGGTCCAGTGGGGTAGAAAGAGGTGGGGGGAACTGAATGTTAGTCAGATCGGGCAGCGAACCGCCGGTGTTATGTGCAGCTGGGAGCACAGATGGGTTCAGTTCCTGGTCTGGTGAAGGGAATATGCTGAAAAGAGCACATTTTTTTATCAGACATAAGAACAGCTTCTGTGAAACAAGACTCCGACCAAACAAAGTAAATTAGCATTTTTAATAATGGGCAAGAACGGCTAAGTGACAGTGGGTAGCATTTTTGCTTTAAATTAAAATGCTTTTCCAACCACTTCTTAAAACCCACCTCTTTTCATTGGCCACAGTTTGAGATTTGGTTTTAATTTTTCTTTATAATTTTAATTATTTTATTCCGATTGTGCTTTTCATGTACTTTTTCTGTTTCTAAATATATATTTATATGTATTATTCTTGTTATTATTATTATTTATTTTTGTATTTTATTCTGTCCTTAATATAAAGCACTTTGGTCAGCACTTGCCTGTTTTTGAAGCGCTTTATAAATAAAGTTGGCTTGGGTAAATTGAAGCCTATTGTGTTGTCATTCAGTGATACCCACAGATAAATAATCCCCAGCCTGCTAGAATTTTCCATCAGCTGATGATCTTTTCTCAGTGTCTATTCTGTGTCTAGTAACTTCACTTCCTTGAAAATGTTTTCAGTTTCTAGCATGGAGAAATGTTTGCAAGAACTGTTTCACGTTTTGCTTTTCTCAGTTTGAATGAAATACAGCAAACACAAGCAGTCTTACTTTAGAGAGAAGCAAGAATAACTAGAGAGTGAAAATTTCTGACGAAATTTTAAGTGTGCCTATGCTGCTGCCGGGTCAGTTGCCAGAAGCCGCCAGGATGTTCGTAGTTGGAGCAAAGAACTGCTGAGTGTTAAATATAGAGTCATCAGTAAACAGGTGTGAGGGCCGGTTACTATAGTAACTCATGTGAGTAGCAGGAGGGAGTGGGAGTGCTGGTGGGGGTAACACACACACACACACCTCTGCACTTAGGGTCACTTTGCATAGGCACACTATAAAAGTTGCATTTCCTGTGAAAATGCTGGGTGAATGCCATGTAGCTGAAATGGTGTGCTGAAAACAGCCAAAGAAGCTGAAGTGTGTGGCGAAATTATGCTGGCATGTGTAGGATTCGAACCCGGGCCGCCCGCTCTCAAGACGCATGCTTAGCCCACTGAGCTAAAGCTTAGCGCTTCCTGGCTAGCGTACCCCCGACCACACTTCTGTTGTACCAAGTGAATGGCTGAGAAGCAAAAACCGCCATTTCTTGCTGTTACAAAACATCATGTAACTTGAAAAGTACAGTGCTGATTGATATCATTCTTTCACTGTAAGAATCAGCAGGCTTTGGTGAACAATTAAGGCAAGTTTCAGGTCTCTAAGGATATCCATCGTGTTGATATGACGAGAGGAAAAACGGCTTCATTTCCACAGTTTGAAATCTGAGAGAAAGACAGATTTGGTACCCTGAAACAAACGTAATTTGTGGAAAAACGGTAGACGGTGTCAAAAAAAATTCTTTCACCATGAGCGTCAGGAGTGTCTGAAGATATATTGGCACAAGGCTCATGTCTCAAAAGTGCACGGTTTAGAAGATATGACGAGTTGACAATGCCTCCCCGTTACAGAATTTCAGCTCTGACTTTCACTGAAGTCTCCATAGAGTTTGAATGGGGAGTTTTCCAACCTTGTCTTGCTTTGAGGCGATTTGAAAGAAAACGGTAGTTCCCACAATAATGACGGTGACATTTTCTGAAAGCCAACAAAAAATACCTACGTTTTGATGTATAATTTGTGTGGATGGAGCAAAAATTGCGCATGCAACAGGAGTTTGTTCGGACATGAAGAACAGATTCAAACTGTCCAGTGGCGCGCTCAAACTGAAGCTGCCTAGCAATGATAGCAACCAATGTTCTGGCTGAAAATCTTTTCCACCCAAAAGATTAAAAAAGATTTTTAAAAAAACAAGAAAAAAAAAACGTACAAGATCTGAAAGTCCTGAATTATACAGTGATAGAGCAAGAACGGGAGAACATTTTGAAGTTGGAATGGTGTTTCTAGGTGAAAGTATGTGGACGTGATGAAGCTTCAAACACAAGCAAGTTTTAAAGAAAGTTTGAGCAGATTATGGGATGTTCTCCATTCATTTCAATGGGACCGAAAGTTACATAAAAAGCTTAATATTTTAAAAAGTATACAAGTTATAAACACCAAAAGTCATAGCACACCATTCCCGATTGAGCTGCAGGAAACGATATAACATACATGGGGCTTGTCTCAAAGCTGCGGGGCGAGTTACGCGGCAAAATTTCAGGGGGAAGAAGGAGAAGAAGAAGAAGAAGAAGAAAAAGAAAAAAGTTGACGAATAATCATAAGTGTGCCTTTGCATAGGCACACTTAATAGTCTACTACTAATAATAGTAAATATAAAAAAGGCTACTTTTGGCTGATTCTTTCATCACAAAGGAAGCATATCTGGCAGATTTTGATGCCAGATATTCTTTCTGGTGCAACCACCAAGGGATTTTTATGTCTCCTGAGAACAAACGGAGTATGTGTAAGACCATGAAGCCACTCTTATTGCATTACAACATGATTTTTTTTTTCCCCAATAGGTTGAAATAAATTTTTTCTAGATTAATTACCTAATGGGTATTGCATCCCACCAAAAATATGCTTTTAGCAATTTTTCCAGTTTTTTTCTAGCGCATTATTATAAAATTATAATATGGAGTACACAGCAGGAGTGACATGATGTCATAATAATTCACTCCATTTTTGACTAACCAAATGAGTATGCTTTTAATTTTTCCTGTTGTCTTTGTTTGTTTTACTGACTAAGGTTAAACATTTACGTTATTTGAATTTAGAAGCAAAAAAGATGCAAATTCTTTCATGACGGTCCTGAGAACTGACAGCACGTTATATGTGACCATTTTTCCTTCGAACATGGAGGTCATGGTATGAGTTTCGTTTTATGTACAGCTGTCAATGCAAAATGTCGAAATATTGAGAGTTGAGAGCCTATAACAGGAAAATATTACAATACTGTGCAAAGTCTTGAATCACGCCACATTTTTTAATACTTTGCTTCCAAGGAGCCAGATTTTCTTGTAATTTTTGAACGTGGTCTTGAGCAATAGTTCTGTAATCTTTCTGAAGGTCTTTCAAAGTTCTTATTTGGACACTGACTGCTTTTTCACTCATTTTCAGTCCAGTCCTTGAACTTGACCATCTTCAGAGGAATGTTTTCTTTTTTTTGGTTGTAAAGGCACTTAACACTGACCTATGAATCATTCAAATAAAAAAGGGGCACCCAACTCAAGGTTTTTAGCAACGAACCAGTTTTAAACTTTGTTAACTAGCAGCCTGTCACAAAAACAAAAGGCATCCAACAGCCAAAGAAGAGCTTTGAATGTCCTTCAAGAAGCTTGGAGAACAAGAAAGCTTCCCTAAGAGAGCTCAGGCTGTGTTGAAGAATAAAGGTGGTCACACAAAATATTGAATGTTGACCGTTTTTGTTTTATATAATATATTTTCATGTATGTTTACAATTGTTTCAGCGAACTGCTTCACTTTTCCTAAATAGAGTACTGTGCAAAAGTATAAAGAAACCACTTATTCCTTTATATTTTGCTATTTTTCCATTCCTGTTTCTTATGTATACATTTGCATATATAAAAATACATCAACAAATGTATGCAAAACACACGCGAGCTTTATCAGTAAACTCACTCACATAAAAAAATAACAGTAGCTTAAATAAGCCACCCATCTGTTGACTGTTTACTCAAATATTGTGCAGAAAAGCAAACAAAAATTACACACACACACATAATATATATATATATCATCTTGTTGATACCAACAAGAAAAGATGGTCAACCAGTTTTACAACCTGTGTCTCTGTTCAGCACCTGATGTCATCGTATCAACTTCGTGCAGTTATAAAAGCTGCAGAGGGTCAGAGATTAAACAATAAACAGCCGGAGTCGGTGAGCAACAACTCAACACCGGACGAAACCTGTAAGTTTTCAAATATAAAATATTTAACTAAACTTTAGAGTGAGTCAAAGCTTTTACCGTAGCCTTTATTTTGTTACAATATGGGAAAAAAAGTGACAAATTAGTTCTCATGACCGTGTTTTCTGTTCTGCCAATGTGGTTTTTTTCTGAAAAAACAAACAGAAATTTAAGCTTTGCTTTAAAGCAAAACTATGGAAGTGATTTTTTTAACTTAAAAGTTAAATTATTATAGAAAATAACTGTATAATGGTAATGATGGCCATGATTACAGTAATTTAAAAAAAAGCTAGCATTTATGCTGTTATAAATTCAAGATTACGTTATTGCATTATGAATTAGAAACATATACAAAAAAGACATTTCTGTCATTTAGAAAATTAAACTAATAACACAGTAACTGAATTTATTTGGTTTAGATTTTCACTCAAGCTCAAAATTGATATTATTTAAATTTTTATTGAGTGAGATTTTATTTATTTCACTTTTCACTTATTAGATTTACTTTATTAGGCTATTGTTATATCACATTATATTTATTTAAACTATGTCATTATAGATTATATTTAGTGTTATTTCCTGATTTTTGGGAAACACAAATGTGAATTTAAAATTAAACAATAACCAATCATTTTATTTTTGAAGATTGAAGAACCTTTCCACAATGATTCTCAAGATCTGTTTCATTCTGCTTCTGCTTGTCGGTAAGTGTTAGCAAATAACAACAAATTATGTTGTAAGCAGTGGAGGGATTTGTAGCAACAAGTGTGAAGTTAATCCATCAATTTCACTGTCAGCCATTTCACAGATACCAGAAGTACAAGGTACAAACAGCACAAACAGCACAGGAGTAGCTCCAACCAGCACAAACAGCACAGGAGTAGCTCCAACCAGCACAAACAGCACAGGAGTAGCTCCAACCAGCACAAACAGCACAGGAGTAGCTCCAACCAGCACAAACAGCACAGGAGTCATTAACAAAATCAGCCTCACTTCTGTCACAATGGCTGTCATAGCTGCTGTGCTTCCATAAAGAGCAACATGTGCCAATAATCATGTACCTCCCTATGTGGATATAAAAACATAGTTACAGTTGTAAATATGTTGTTACAACTTGCTTTTTCCTATTTTACCATGTATTTGTCTGTCTATTTTTCATATCCTATCAAAGTAGGGAAGTTTTAAAAAGGGGAGGGATGATAAATAAAATGTGATCTAAACTGTCTTTTGAACACATGTAAGACTTTCCTTGTGGTAAAGGTCAACAAATGAAATGTTTACTAATCGGAAGAAACTGATTCAGTCACACACATTAAGATTTATTGTGATTACTATCTATCAGCATTGTGAAAATAGCTGTATCTAACCTGATTTATGGGAGAATATGTTAACTTCCTAACCAATAAATAACAGTAATCACTTCATTTTTGCTTTATTTTGTGTAATTCTGTCTGTTAGCCAGCCTATTTATCTATTCCAGCATCTTTGCACTCTGCCACATTGCACCATAAATATGCTATACGTGTGGTTGTTGTCTCTGTCATGTTGTCAACTTCATTATGTACACTGAGAGCAAAGACAAAGCCCGAGGTCAATTCCTTGTACTTGGTCAATAAAGCTGAACCTGATTCTATCAAACAGGTCTCACGTCTCGCATTAAATTGGATTGAAAATATTAAGGTGGTTTGCAGGGGGTTCCTAACCCACTACAAAGTATTTCAAGTAGCAAGTCCTGCTGTTGGCAGACATCTTAGAACTGTACAGGGTACTTGTTTTGTTCTGTTATTTCAAAAGATTATCTAAATGAACTTTGAAATGGGACACGAGAAACTACATGGACTTTCTCACCAGAGAAATCAGATTATAAAATATGTCTGTGAAGGTTCTCATTCATCCAGGTCATGGTAGTCTAAGGAGCTTGGAAAGAAAAGCGTCTGGACTTCTCTAAGTTTCTTGAAAACGTTTCACCTCTCATCCGAGAAGCTTCTTCAGTTCTAAGAGCAAATGGTGGAGAGTCCCAGAATTTAAAGCCTTGTGGGAGTGTCTCCCAGGAGGGTCATGGACCCCCTGTTGATCCTCTACCTAATCACACGAGAAGAAGCCATCTATGTCCACTGTGAACGACCACCCTTGAACAGAGGAGGTGGTTTACGACACCAACTGTCTGCTATCTATAATCCAGTTTTGAGATCCCTTCCCAGATGCCTTAACGTCCACTCACATCCTGGGCCGTTTGACCTCAGGTAATCACATGATAGAATGGGGATAGGTCTCACAATGGGTTCACGCGAAACCTTGGCTGATTGAGACCCACACCCGTTTTCACACCTGGACTCTAGGCTAGACGTTAGCGAGTATGTAGATTTTTCAGAAAACGTGACCTCTGACCTTGAGGTCACAGAAATTCAAACTCCAAAGCAATCACTAGGAGGTTTGTTGTGCACCGCATTATTTGCAACTCTATTCACCCAGTGAGAGCCAACAACTTCCAGGAACAACCGCCAACCAGTTGGGGAACGCACATTTCTCCCTAGCATCCTAGCTGTATCACGTATCATGAGGAACACCTTTTACTTTAAGCGCCTTGAGGCGACTGTTGTTGTGATTTGGCGCTATATAAATAAAATTGAATTGAACTGAATCACGTCTAATATGGCAGACAACTCTTAAGCAATGTCCATGTTGCTTCATGCACAATACTCGAGTGGCATTGCTCTTTAAAAGAATAAAAAAAACAATGAACGTAAACCACTCACTTGATTCCTGGGACATCACACGTGTTGGGCTTTGATGAATCATCCTGAGAAGAAAATGCAATCGTGAGACACAAGCCTTGCGTCATCAGTGTACACTCTGCAGCCCTTCCCTGTCCCATTGGTACCTTCTTCTCATCCCACAACTGTTTCTGTGCATCCTTGTCTGCACTTGACTCTGAATTCTCCGTCCCAGGAACTGTTAGCAGCAGTACTAATTAGTGAAACAGCAAGACACAGTTGCTTGCCATGACAAAAATACATAACAAACCAAAAAAATGAGTCATCAATATCTGAGCCAGTCATGCAGAATATAGTGCTGTGCACCAGATTCTAGAGTCTAAAAATAGAAGGTGACCACCAGACAGACTGAATGGATGCCAGCTAATCTTGGCTTCACTTTATCAGAGCTTTACACATAAAAAGACATAATCAATGGATAATCAGTTAATTATTGATTTTCCTCTCTAGATCCTCCTGAATCAGCCTCATTCAGAGATGCTACTCCTCCACATCCAGCCGAGGGCTGAACCAGAATGCAGAAACACTACTTTGCTAGAGATCCATTTACTTTATAAATATTTCACTGAGACTCTAGAACTACTACTGTGTGACACCAACCCCTTTATGTCTTTTGAGGTTTTCTGCCTGCACATTAATAAATAAAAGCAGCTCTGTGTCTTTGTAACTGGATCTTCTTCTACCTCGTTTAGGCTGCAGCTCCTGTGATCCTCCGGCAAAGACCTCCTGGGGCTTTGGATTCATGGCGCTCTGGTGTAAGGCAGAGTCTGAATTTGTCCTGTACGTAAGAGAAAGATGAAATTCGAGCAAAACCACTGCCAACTCTTGAATACTGGCAGAATTTAAGCTCTACAGCATCAAATCCATCAGAAATCTGTTCTAGACCTTTATTTGCCATCATACAGCCCAATAAGGGACCTTCTATGCGGCTGGTTTACTTTAGAAGTTGTGCATCAACTAGGCTGCAGACAGTCATGTCATTTAATCTTTGGAAGTGCGCTGTATCTGGCTGTGTGTCCTAGTTCTTATTTTGGCAAATGGACAAAAGGAGATGCCTTACCTTCTCCAGCTAGTGTCTGGCGGTGGGGAGAGGTAAACTGAGCTGTAAGGACAGCTGTCAATGTGAATTTAGTCAAAGGAAATAAATTTATAGACAATAAAAATATGGATTGAAGCTGATCTGTGTTTTCTTGCTGGAATCGACCCAAAACACCTACTAAATAATAAATAACCACACACAAGTGTTACTGGGATACATTTACTTTGATATCTTGTTATCTAATAGAAGAATATATTTGATGTCTACAATGCATCACGTTACATAGTTCAATATCAGGCTGTCAGTACATGCAGCAGAACAAACACTCACTCCCTTAAAATCCGCTCAGCAGCATTACTGACAGATGATATCTTAACACATCTAACATGATGGGTAGCCTCCTGCCAATTGGTGCATTTACTGACTAGTAATTGCATTTTCTTAAACAGCAATCATTGTTACCCAGCCTGGTAGCAATCTCTGGTCCATATGACAATATAAAAACACAGATGACCACCTTAACCCTAACCCCTGTCATGTGCAGACAAATCGGCACCAAGCAAACTACAGGCAACCACTGCTCCTGGAGGTTTCTGGTGTGGCACCCTCTTTCCCATTGATTTTATCTAGTCATTGCAACCTCCAGGAACCAACTGCCAACTAGTTGGGAAATACACATTTTTCCCTAGCAACCAGAAGTTGCCAGGGGATCTCAAAATGGTCTCTAGGCCTGTGCAACTGAGGCCTTACTTACATCTGTAAGCCATTCAAAACTATTCATTCCACAAAGCTTAAACCCTATCTCAAGTCTGCATACTCATATTTTGGCTTCTCAACAAGTAAGAGGATATTTCCCAACATCAGTGGCTGATGTCTATCTGTTGCATTTCTGTTTATCATCAATGGCACTGGTTAAATGTTTAGAAATAATATGATGAAGAGCTAAAAGACTTTAAAATAGTCCAGATAGTGTCTACAATGAAGACTGTCATTAAAAACAAAACGCTATGGTTTCAGAATTTCAGTTATTCCTTATTGTGTATATATATATATATATATATATATATATATATATATATATATATATATATATATATATATATATATATATATATATATATATATATATATATATATATATATATATATATAGAACAG
>VVHJ01060919.1:26286-36752 GCA_015107715.1 Tylochromis polylepis | reverse complement strand
ATTAAGAAAAAAAGTAAAAAAAAAAAAAACCCCAAACAAACAAAAACAAACAAAAAAACAAAAACAAAACAGCTGTAGTGCACGTCTTCTCCTTTCACTCTTGGACCCTGATAAAACCTGATGCATTATGCAGCTTTGACCACAAGGTAATGTCTAAGCACTTTATTGTCAGCACAGCCTTAAATAAGCCTGCAGACTTTCTTTAATGGCTTTAGAGGGATTTTCTGGGTTTTGAACCAATCTTTCACCAACACCACAGACACCTGCAACCTTTGTATATCCAATATTATCACCAACAGCTGAGAAGGGCACACTGGTCTAGAACAAACCATTGATTTACCAGCCGAGAAAGGCCAGGGGCTCACCTGAAAAGGCAGGTCAATGTTGCCATTTCCAATCTGATTGACATTGGGCAGTGAGCCTCCATAGTACTGTCCACGATTCTGCCCTAGTTGCAAATACTGGGTCTTCTGTAACTGCAACTGTGCAAAGTAAAATTGCATGAAAGCATGAGTGAATGACTGATCCGGTACACAAAAAAGAGATGCTAAAAATGAATGGTGCATGCCAGACCACAGGGTAGGATATGAAAGACTGATGAATTCATTAACTGACAGATGAAACGTGATGAGCCAGGCAGATGTGGCATTACCATGAATAATTGAGAGGCAGATAACATCATTCGTAGCAAATAAAAAGAAAAAAAAAATCACATCAGCTGATGTGAATGACATCTGACTGACAGCTGGTGTAATTACAGTCAGATTTTCCATGTAACACACCTGGCTACTACATTAACCACACAACAGCAGTCAAAACAAAAGTCATATATGTTATTTAAAAACAAAAACACTGTGATGGAAGGCCTCCTATATGAAATGAAATGCGTGAAGATAAATGATCAGAACTGATGCGATGGATGGATGTTTGGATGGCAACACAAAGAAATCAGGCAGAGACCATAAAACTGAGTAGTAAATTCAATTTTTTCCCCCCCTTTGCAGTAAATAACAGTACAGCTCAGGTTTACACTGACGCAGCGTGGTAAGTGGGCATCATTTCCAGCAACTGGACCAATAATTAGCCCCAACGTTTCCTGGCAACAAGATGGTTTATATAGTTTGAGATGAACAGCCCTGAAACAATTAGCTAATCATCAAACATTGCGAGTAATCACCAACAATTATGAAAAGTCATTCTGAAAGTTATTTTGAAACTTAAAAAAAAAGATGAAAAAAAAATCCCATTTCAGCTCCACTTTACTGTTTTTTTTAAATGTGATTATCATCTGCTACATCTAAACCAGAGCTTTTCATCCACAGTTATATTCACTTCTATAAAATGTCAACAACAACAAAAAACACGGACAGGAAAATGAACATCATAATCTCTCATCTTTAGAAAAAAAGCATACTTTATTCATCACCAGTGGACTTTCCGCTTCAGTTAAAGCCAATTGAATTGGCATAATAAACAGCAGCCTAATGAAAACATCTGCTCCACTTCTAGTGGTTGAGGCAACTGCTGAACGCTGCCATTGTAGTGAGAAAGCTGCCATTCACATATTGCTAAAGATAGAGCGAGTAAAACGAGACATGTGGATCATTTAGTCAGAGTTGACTTTGCTCTTCACAAGTGCATGCTATGAAAATAATGTTACGGGTAATGTTGGGGTTACCCTCTTTCCCCTTAATAAATAAGAAAAACAAACATACACGCACACACAGCTGGTTAACATCTGTTTGGCTAATCTCTCTGGCGACCAACATTGCTTCCCATTTCGTTTCTAAATCGCAGCTAACTTTTCCTAACGTGCTCTAATGCGGTCACTACAATGCCAGACGATTTGTCTATTAGCTAACGAAATGTCAGCAGTGGCTGCTCCAGCCAGCCACAGGCAGGGGAGAACAGGTGCACACTGTCCACAGCTCCAGCAGGCGAGGCTAAACTGGTTAGTGCTGCTGGAAGTCAAATAATGCTGGCGTGTTTTAACAAGCGCGGGGGAAACGTCGCTCAGCGGCGTTGCACTGATGCAGCAAAGGACGCTAATATGAACTTTAGCTTACTTAGCATCCCAACCTTTCGGATACATCTCCGCAGTGTTCGTTAGCTGCCAAACAGCGATGCAACGAGAGGTAAACATCCCCTCTGTGGGGATCTTACCCGCGCAGCTCTGGTGATGTTCAGGTCTTTCATCACTTCTTCAAACGCGGCGGTCTCTTCCGCCTGCTTCTGATTATGCAAAGCGATTTTTTCGCTAAATTTGCGAGGATTGTTAGAGGACGCCATCTTTCCCCTCTTCTTCTCAATGGAATGTTACGCTACGCACCACTCCGGGCTCTCCCAGTCGTCATCACGCACGGTCAACGTGTCTGTTGATGTTTTTTTTTTCTTTTTCTTTTTTCTTTTTTTTTGCTTCAACTGTTGCCAGTGTTTGCGGCAGGGTGAGTTGCAGATAAAATAAGCACTACCACAAGGGAAATCGTGTGCCCCAGATGCATGATATAAATAGTTAAATAAATAAATAAGTTCACATAAAAGAGAACAGAATTATCAAACAGAATAAAAACAGCATGAAATGATGGGAATATGAAGCATCAATGAATGCAATGGATACAGCAGAAAAAAAGCAGTGCATGAACTGTTCAGAATGACACATCTGTGTTGGAAATGTAAATAAATTGTATGAAGGGGTGATCACAGAGCAAGCAGAGAATATAATAAAATAGCAGCAGTGATATAAGAATAAAAGACTGAATATATTTCATGAAACTTGAATATATGGAAGGAAAGTCTGCATATATCGAATGAAGCTCTAGTTTATGGAGGGAAAGTCAGAATATATTGAATTAAACTACAATATATGTAATGGAAGTCTGAATGTATTGAAATGAACTTCACTATATGTGAGTGAGATTGTGAGTTGTTGTGTGGTATAGTTTGATTCTGTTTTTGTGGATTTCATGGCCATCATTTTATTGGATCAAGGACATTGGTCTAATTGCTTGAAAGCTTGACCCTGTTGGGAATACAACCCTGATATTGGATATTGGACTAAAAGAGTCGAAGAGGTCTTGCCCTAAGACAGCTGGGATAGGCTCCAGCCCCCCTCACGACCCTAAAAAGGATAAGCAGTAGAGAATGGATGGATGGGTGGAGTTGAAGAGGTAATTACAGGCTAGCCAACGAGCTATTAGGCTAACAGCTGACCAAGCGAACAGCTGACTGAAGGTGCTTACCAGTAACATGGGGACTCCGACAGCTGAGGAAGTTGAGGACATTAAAAAGTCTCTTGACTTCGTAATGGGGGAAATTTCTACTATCAGGCTGCAGTAGAAAAGCACCCTTGACATTGTGGAGGAGTTAATGCTCCTCTGCATCTAAAACACAGACAAAGAGAAAAGGATTGCAAACTGGAAAGTAGGGTCGCAGACCTGGAACAATACTCCAGGATAAATCACCTGGGCGGTGACCGCCGATAGCAATGAGGAACCAGGGGACCTGGGCGTTAGCTCCATGGAACAGCAGGTGGCTGCTTTCCTGCAGTCCAAAGGGATTGATTTGGACTGTGACAACATGCCACCCTGTGCCCAGGATAAACACTAGCACCAAACCAGCTATTATCTCAAGGTTTGTAAATCGGAAGCACAAGAACGCAATGTTGAGACAAGGGAGAAAATCAAAAGGATATAGCGTATTTATCAATGAACATCTAACCAAACACAACGCTGAAAGAGCCAAGAAAGCATGGTACCTTAAGAAACTGGGAAAAATTCAAAGTACTTGGACAAACTGTAAAATCAAACTAAAAGGATCACTGGAGGAAGCTAAAGTGCTGGTCATCAAAAATATGGTGGATCTTGAAAAACATCAGTGAGCAACATGAAACAAGGTAACAACCATACACTTATCACACACTGAAAGGAAACAAAAAGCTATATTGAATTAATATGTGAAATGAAACCTGAATATATGTATATATGAATCACTGAGTGAAGTATATGCAGAATTCCATTTTATCTCCACCTGCTCCCAATCTTTGTTTGTCGATCAAGCTTGGGTCCTCTACCAGCCTGAGGATCTGCCTGCACAGAATCTTAGCTTTTCCTATGACTGTACTTCTGGATAGAGACTGGAGAGACATATGATGCATGGGTGTGTGTGTGTGTGTTCAGTGTCTACCGCAACAGTAGCTTTTCTGGTAGAATGACTACCAGTAAACACAAGTAATGACTTGGGGGGGAAATCGCACACCCTTGAATATTTAATTATCCTTTCTGGAAAACTGGATCAAATTATTGAATGCAGAACCTGGAACACTCTTGTATGCCAATATGAAGGAGGTTACAGCTAACCAACACATTAATTAAGGTCAGAAAACTATATGCCGTTATGTAACTTTAAATCATTTTATTAGCCTGGCTTATTATTTGGAAAGCTGAGATCTTGTTGGCAATAGCAGTCCTCAGAAGATCCCTGGGTTTGCAACACCACTGGTGTGAGAAATAAAGAAATGGAGGACTATGGAAATAGTGGAAAACAAAAAACTGACTTTTCTTGATGAATTTAATAATTGAAGAAATATTTTGCAAACCAACAACAGAAACAAATGTTATTTGAAGCACAAAATAAAAATAAAAAAAGGAATTATATTAGCTGAAACTTTAATGTTCCTGTATGTGGGAGTGAATAAAAGCAAAACAAAAAACAAAAAACAATCCAACAGTTCCTTTTTTAAAGCATGATTCACCTTTAATAAAGAATGCACATAAAGCTACACATTTGTACATCCCCCTCTGACTACAGCAATTTCCTGTATATTGCACTTTTAACGATGTAATGTGCTGTTACTGGTACAGGTAAGAACAAGACAAAGACACACTAAGGCAAACAGGACAGTTTAAAAAAATAAAATAAATAAACAAAAAGAGGCTCCTCACCATCACATGGATGGTTCAAAGAAAAACGACAACAAAAAAATAAATAAAAAGTAGTTTGTCTGTTTGCAGTAAAACAAGTACTATGACACTGTCTTAGCACCATTGTAGGTTAAATCATAATTATAATACAGAACCAAGGGAATGGAGTAATATTTCAGAAAAACCAAACCAAACCAAAAAAATAAAAACCAAGAATGTGAAATATATATATATATATATATATTCATATTCTGAGATTATACAGTCACACATTTGCTGAGAAATCTTAGAAAGATAGAAATTTACTGAGGTTAAAATCAGATATATACAAGAAAGAAAAACCTCATGAAAAAGGGGTAAGGTACCACAACACTTCACTTTGCAGGGCTCGATGAACCTTATACTGCTGGCAGATGGTCTGAGACTCAATCAAATAATAACCTAAATACTTACGTGTGTGAATGAGGTGATAACTTTTGTGCATCAGGAACTGACTGACAGATGCTTATTCACCCTGCTGAACCACCACTAAAAATGCAAAATGATGTGGTTCCTTGACAAATAAGATTGTTTAGGGTTTTTTCCTTGCGCATTTCTGACTTTAACACTGAAAATACTGAAAATGATCCTCATTCACCAACTCGACATCCATGTTGTTTAACCTACAATGGCCTACATATTATGCATTTGTAGATATAAAGTGCAAAAATAGTAAGAATAGAAAGTGAATAACGTGAGCATGTTTTCTGTATAAATTGTACTTTGAGGATTTGTGCAAAAACTTTGCTCTTCACATTTTAACAACAACAAAAAAAATTACAGTCAGCAAATTCAAATGTTACTGTTGTTTAAGACAAACCTTTTATTGTAAGCAAGCTGTAGCGGCTGTTCTACATAAAGAGAGCAGCAACAGATCAACAGACACACATGCATACATGAAGTATTGATGTAGCTGCCATAAGAGGTCCATACTGGTTTGTTATGTTGTCTGAGTCATTAGTAGGGACTAAAACATATGAGGGCAATAGTAGTTTAAAAAAAAAAAGACTGTAATGTGGAATAACTAATAAAAACTCCCAGTTTAAACACAGACAACATTTGTGTGCCATCATTGATACAAGGTTTGCTGATTAATAAATAGACTTTAAAACACTAATTATCTCAGCTGTTGAAAAAATTACAACATAGAACAAAAAAAAATAAAACAAAAACGACAGTACAATCAAGCTGTCAAACATTATAAAGGTCGAGTTTAAATCTTGTCACTGGAAAAATTATAGCATACTCTAAATGATAATCTAGAGACATTTGTGCTGTGTGTAACTGAAGCCCTTGATCGATTAAACTTGGGGTAGTTAGTGCTACTATTACCACGCTTCTTTAAAGTATCTGTGATCTTATATTTTCCAAATGGGCAAGTATAAAATTTTTTTAAAAAAAAGAGCCTAAGGATTCCAGTTTATGTATTAAACACAGATCAGACAACTACAACTGTAATTTATAACTTTAAATCCAAAAGTTCCAAATAACTCAAAATAAAAGACCCTTCATGTGGAATAAATATGAATGAACCCCCTAAGGCTAGAAAGTAATACCCAAATAACAGTACTGTGGCTTTTTAGGTCATTTCCTCATATAAACACACACACACACACAATGATCACACCTTGTATTGACTCAACAGTCGGCAGAAAGAGCACATGGAATAAATCTTCACAGTCGTAGGTCTGCTGCTTAGCGCTGTGTGATGTTTTGTGGAAGAATAATTGGTGTGCAAGCAATCCCAGCAAAGGATTCTGGGAAATGCAAATCCCTCTCCCACTCATCTGTCTCCGTGTTGTACACCTGAACGATACTCGTGACATTGTTCAGGTGCCAGTTGTAACCTCCGACAATGTAAATCTTCCCATCTAGAAGGCAACAGCCCGCTTCAGACTGGCCGGCCCTCATAGGACTGGCTGTGGTCCACTGGTCATTCTCTGGAATGTAATACTCGACTGCTAATACATCAAAACAACGGTCAACGTGGTCCATGCGACCGCCCAGGGCATAAACCCGATCCCTGGTGCTGATCATGGTGTGCAGCACTCTGGGTTCATTCATGGGAGCTCTGAAGTCCCATTGGTCTGTCACCGGATCGTAGCAGTGAAGAGTTTTCTTGTCATCCAATGAGACGCCGTAACCTCCTGAGATATACAGCTTCTCGCCGCAGGAAGTACCCGCATGACCCCAGATCCTGCGTTTTAATGGTTCCACATATGACCACTCATTCTTCTTTGGGCAGTAACACTCTACAGATGACAGGCTGCCAGATCGATTGCGCCCTCCTGTGGCGTACAGCAGTCCGTTCAGCACATTTAGCTGAAACTGGATACGAGCCTCCTGCATGAGTGGAATGCGCAGCCATTGGTTCAGATGCGGATCATAGCGGAAACAGCTGTCTACTGCCCCCTCGCCACTGCGGTACTGCAAGTGCTGTCCGCCGACAACATAGACAAAGTTATCTAGTACGGCAACACAAGCGTGGCTGCACCCCGTTTCCATCTCTGTAAGCTCTTTGAACTGACGGGATGCGACATCTGGAAGGTAGTACACCTTGGTGCTGACTGTGCGATCGTTGTCAGTGTAGGGCGTCCCACCAAAGGTGATGAGTGACATGACGTCAGAGCGAATGAGTGTCCGCGAGGACTGCATTTCATGCTGTCGGAAGGGAAGGATCTGGTAATTGAAGGCCTCAAGGAGATACTGGCGACACTGAACATCCTCCACCATGATGTCCACTCTCTGAACACTGTCCACCAACTCAGAAGAGCGCATAAGGGGGAAGCGCACGTGGCAGAGGACGCTGCTGGCTTGAGCCCGGCGAGACCCGTCACACTGGAGCCACCTGATGGCAGCGTGGAAGAGGTCGATCTCACTGCAGTTCTTCAGTTTGTTGCTTTGAAGGAAGAAGATGAGGCGCTCCATGGGAATGTGCAGGAAATCATCCTCCTCTGCAATCTGGAGGAAGTGGCGAAAGGTGAAGGCGTCCACCGACTCCTTCAAGGAAGACAAGCTGAATGTGGTGGCCATCTGGCCGATGTGCAGACAGGTCTCAACGCTCATTGCTGACTTGAGGAACTCCTCGCAGAGCTCCACGACGGGAACCATTTGGAGGAAGACGGCAGCGCCGAGGACGTCCTGAATACAGTCCAAGTCTAAAGTGACTTCTGCACTGTAGGCAAAGTCGATGATGTGTTTCAGCCCACGGGCGGACAAACCCTTCAGCTCAATGGTATCTTGGTTCGATTCTCTCATGCCTCCCGTAAACATAGCTCTGAAACAGAAGAACGTGCAAGTAAACTATGTGATATTTTAGAGTACCAAATAATGCACGGAATTCAAAACTGCATAAATTTTGTTTATTGTTGAATCCCTGAGTCAGAGCCATTGCTCCATGTAAAATAAAATAAATACATAAAAAAGCCGCCTTTTTTTCCTGAGTCATTGATTGTTTCAGGTCTGGTGCAGATGAACTAAAAACTAGTGTGCAAAACAGTGAGCTTACCTTTTCCTGCATTTTTATATTATTGTAAAATTATCCAAATATTAATATGTTTTAACACGTTTTTAAAACTTCCTCAATTTCTGCTTCTGTAATATACGATATCTTTATATCATTTATAAAATCTGTAAGTATTTGGCAAATATGAATTCACTGACATACAGGAGACCGAGAATGTATTTTTACATTACCGAGATGTGTATTTAATTTTAAATAGATGCAATTTATTTTTTTCCTATTCCAGCTAAAAGCTTCCAGTTATGAATACAAATTGGGCAGTGAAAAGTCTCATGCCTCAGACTAACCTGAAGTAATCACTACAGGCGGCCAGCACTGCTTTATGGACCTGGAAGCGCTCCTCGTTGATGGCCAGCACGACGTCAAGTAGCTGGCCCTGAGCCCGTAAAACAGACAAGCCCTGAAGGAGGGTGGAACTGTGGCTCGGGGCTGAGAAAGTACAGCGAAGGGTGCTATTCTTGTTTGCCATACTGTAAAGAGAAAAAGGCCTCAAGTCACTCAAGTGATTGTTCCTTTTTTCACATCTCCCCTGATCTTAGTTTCTGTACTCAACTTAATTTTTCAGTTACTAAAGGCTATTACCGGCTTTTAAAACATGCTGCATAGTCCAAGATATCTATAAGTTGCGTCTGGTGAAAGTATTGCCGTGATGAAAATGTAATCTAATCTGCTAGAGTCGGCCAGGGAGAAATGCATTCTGCACTGTTCAGTGTCTTTGCATTAGCGAGAATGTGTCTGTACACTGGAGTCATGGTGAGGGGAAGAGATAGATTTCAGTTTTCTATGTCTAGCAGTAAAGTGCAGAGCACTATCTGCCACAATTACAGTGGGTAACTGAGAAGCAAGTACACATTACTATCATAGGTACATGAAAAGGCATCACTTTGTCAGCACTCAAGGAACAGGCAGTTCTCCCTGACATCACTACAAACACATTTATTCAAATTACATATAACCTCAGACGAGCGACAATTCTACATAAGTTTTTGCTCGCACTTCTTTTTCCGATATCCTTCATTTAACAAGCTCCAAAAATGGCATCCAAGCACCGCAGGAAGGTTAAAAATGACCAAAATGCATCTACACACCAGATGGGGCTAAACGGGAACAATACAATCTTTCAAATCCAACAACTATCCTATTCGGATCATGACTATTAAGTCAAAAAATTAAGAGCAGGTTCAACCTGACAACCGCCTCAACACATTCCCATCCATCACGGAGCATGCCTCCAAGCTTATCGGCTTCTTTTATCAACACTGGAATTTCCTGACAGCGTTGCACAACAAAACAGTGACAGTAAACTGTGGAGCTTTTACTCACCTTTGTCAAGACCTTTTTCACCTACTCTTTCAATACAGTCTTTTCCCCCCCCTCCCCATTAGAGTGGAGACTATGATCTAGGCCTTCTCGTCCAACATCAGTGTCTGACCTCACAAAAAACTGTTCAGAAATCAGATGAAGAACCCGTCCTAATAGGTGAAATTATAATCACCGTGGTATAAATAAAATCTGTTCAATCCTGAAAAAGTAATTGAGTATTGAGAACTGTGTGTAAAAAATAACCCGTCTTTCAATTTTTATACCCCAGTACTGATCTTGACTATCAAGTGATGCTGGTATGATCAAAAAGATTTGTTCCTCTGTGTGATGGCCAAACCCATGGCCACACTAAAAGTCGATAACTCTTATGTATTCTTTATTTCCTCATTTAAAATGACACATTTTAGTTTGCAGTAACTTTATTGATTGGTTTAGATGCATTTGTTCTATTTGTAAGTGCGCACATTTAGTTTACTTATGTATTTTTACCAATTCATTTTTTATTTTTGGTTTGATTTTGACTAATCTTTGTTTTTCTTACCATTTCTACCTACCATGATCCCTGGGAGCTGCCAGACAAAAGATGGCAGCCAGGGTTTAAAGCAATTAAATACAAAGGGGGGGGGGGGGGGGGGGGGTGGGGGGCCCCCCCCCCCCCCCCG
>VVHJ01060919.1:0-21655 GCA_015107715.1 Tylochromis polylepis | reverse complement strand
TCGATCTGAATGCCACAGAAGTCTCTTTAGTAATGAGTAATGTGGTCTTTGATGAGCTACCTTTTTTAAGGTCACTGGGTTTTTTTGTTTTGCGACCACTTCCTGTCATACCACTACCTCTCAACAGGCTCACATTTGTACTGCTCAGCGATCATAAACACAGCGTCTCTACCTTTCCTGTCACATTACACTGGCCAACATAAGTTGTTTTGGTTTATTTTCTTGCTGTCATTTCAAAAACATACTATGAAAAATGAATTTATTTTTCCTTTGAATAATAATGATAATAAAAATCTGCTTTCTTTCACAGCAAATGTATGATGTATAATTAAAGTCAGCATTAAAACAAATTGCAACCAACTGAATTATCATTTGGTAGTTTATGTGTCTGAAAGTTTCATGTCGTTGCCTCAAGATAAAAACTCAGCATAAACTGATCCTGAGGCAAACGAATAACTGATTGATGAACGTTGAACTACCGAAAACCACCAGGTGAAATTTGCTTTTTAGAAAGTTTTAAAAATTCAAACAAGTATTAACAAAGATTTATTTATTCTACAAATAAAAAACAAACAAAAAAAAACATTTATTGACACTGTAAAGTGATAAAGTATGAGAATGTTTAACCCTCCTTCTTTCATATACTGGCCTCCTTACAGTGGGGGAAAGTAATTGTTTGATCCCTTTCTGAATTTGTAAGTTTCTTCATTTTACAAAGAAAATAATTAAAGTCTCCCATTTCTATGGAAGTTTCATTTTAGCGGAGAAAAATCCAGAGAAAAAACACATTACATAAAAGTTATAAATTCATTTGTATGTCATTGAGTGAAATAAGTATTTGATTCCCTACAACCTAGCCAGAATCCTGACTCCCATGGATAGGTAGGTAGATTGATTGATTAAATGACAGTAAATCAATCAACTACAGATACTCCTGATCTCAATTCACTATGTGTATAAACCACACCTGTCATTTTCTTCCAAAGAGCCTTCAGAGGACGTCAGAGACAAGTGTTGGTGTGACTATTTGGAAATCGAGGAAATATAAAATGACCCTCAATCACACTTGATCTGGAGCTCCATGCAAGATCTTGTCTCGTGGGGTGAGGATGATCACAAGAAAGGTGGCGAATCGACCTAAAACTACATGGGAGGAGCTTGTTAATGATCTGAAGGCAGCTGTGACTACAGTCACCAAGAACATCATTGGTAATGCATTACACTGAACGCCTGCAAGTTCCTCCTGCTCAAGAAGGCACATGTACATGCCTGTTTTAATGGCAGTATCTGTGAACATTTCAATGATTCAGAGAAGGCTGTGGCAGAAAGCGCTGTGCTCACATGAAAATAATATCAAGCTCTTTGGCATCAACTCAACCCATCCTGTTGTTGTTGTTTAGAGGAAGAGAAATGCTGAGTATGACTCAAAGATCACCATCCCTGCAGTCAGGCACGGAGGTGGAAACATTATGCTTTAGTGTTGTTTTTCTGCTAAGGGTACAGGATGACTTCAGCTCATTAAGGGGCCAATGGGCAAGGCCATATAGCATAAAATCTTGGATGAGAACCTCCTTCCCTCGGACAAAACACTGAAGATGGGTCATGGATGGGTCTTCCAGCATGGCACTGACCTAAAACATACTGCCAAAGAAGTGAATAAAGTAGAAGTATGGTCATGGAGTGGCCTAGCTGGTCTCCAGACCTGAGTGGAAGGAGCTGAAGCTTCTGTGCCAAAAGGCAGCAAAAAAACCTAAAGCATTTAGAGAGTGTCCATAAAGAGGAGTGGGCCAAAAACCTTCCTGGGATGTGTCTAAACCTGGTGACCAACTACAAGAAAAGTCTATGTCTCCCAACAAGGGTTTCTTCACTAAGTACTAAGTCATGATCAAATACTTATTTTATTCAGTTGCATACAAATCCATTTATAAATTTTTAGCTAATGTGTTTTTTTCTGGATTTTTGGTTGATATTCTGTCTCTGTCTATCAAAATGAAACTACCATAAAAATGTCTTTGTAAGTGAGCAAACTTACACATTCATAGTGTAATTATTTCCCCTACTGTCCGTCAATGAACAAACAAAACAGTACATTAATGTCAAACAAAAAAAATCAGCAAAATTTGCTGATTAATATATTATTGCTAAGATCATTCATTCAGTCAGCAAGTGCTTAGGTACTTTTGTGCTGTGATGCTGAAAAGTCTTAAGTTAGATCCATTTAAGGGAATTCTGTCTTCATATCAAACACCAAGCCGTTCTTGTATATCAGCATGGCAAGCTCATTGTCCACTTGCTCGAGGTCTGTAATTTCTCCTTCTTTGGAACAGATTGCCTCATCTGTAGAGCCGGAGCTCGAACACTGATCACTGCATCCTTCCGAGGTACTCCTCTCGTGCTCCATATCCTCATCAGTCCCATCGTCCCACTCGCCCCTGAGAACACAGACGTCTTCTGCTTCCTCTGAGACAGACTTTCCTTCTGGATGAAGTTTGTGCAGCGTCAGGTCATCATGCACCTCCTCTTTCTTCTCTAGGATTTCCTGTTTTATCACATTATCAGAGAATAGATTTAGAATTCAAAACTGAAGTTGTCAGACGCACCAACAACCAACGACAAAGTGATAAGCTTACAGGCCACATACTGCTAAGAGCCATAGCAAGCTCTGTAGCTTTGTCAATAATCTTCAAAGTGACAAAAATCACTGCTGAAAACTAGATAATTTACTTTTTTACAACATTGCATTGTAATAACATGAAATGAAGGGTTTTATCAGTAGATAAGACGTTTGTCAAACTATCTTGATGCATGCTCAATCATCCAGGTAAGTAAATCCCAAAAAGTTGATTCTGTTCATCTGGACGTAGCGTTTTCGGTGGGAGAAACGTTTCGTCACTCATCCAAGTGACTTCTTCAGTCTCAGCTGACTGCAGGTTTCCCCAACCTTATAAACAGCAGATTTGCATAATGACTGAAACCAGCCCACTGGAGAACAATGGGCTGTCAGGACAGTTCCTTGATCATTAAAATGCAAAATCTCATGACCACTGATCAACACCAACTGATCAAAGCCCATTGATCAAAGACCAGCTGCTTAACGAACGGGTGAGGCGAACTAATTTGATCATCGACATACTTAAATCTTAAATCTATCACCCTCTTCCTGTAACCACTTCCTGGGTCTCGTTTCAGAGGCTCATAAGTATTTTTGTCACTGAGCAGTGACAACATTTTCTCATGATACTCTTTCTGGTTTAACAAGACTGAGCACCTACCCTTGTCTGCCGTAAGAATGATAATGTTGTTGTCATTACTGAGTGATGTGAGTGCCTTCCTCTCCTCCATGCTGATGTTGGATGCTGGGGGCTTAGCATTGCTGAGACAGGCTGAAACTTTCGTCCGTAGTTGCTCTGCTTCCACATCTGCAAAGTTGTTGTTTCGAATTGCTGTCGAACTGTCCTGACAGCCCATTGTTCTCCAGCGGGCTGGTTTCAGTCATTATGCAAATCTGCTGTTTATAAGGCTGGGGAAACCTGCAGTCAGCTGAGACTGAAGAAGTCACTTGGATGAGTGACGAAACGTTTCTCCCACTGAAAACGCTTCGTCCAGATGAACAGAATCAACTTTTTGGAGTTTGTCAAACTACTTTTCTGGAAATGCTGAAGTCACTTAACCCATTAAAGGCCACTTAAAAGCATCATCAAAAGATTCAGAGACTCTGGAGAAACTGCGATGGACAAGGCTGAAAATCAGTATTGGATGGCCATGATCATCAGGCCCTCAGGTGGGGCAGCATTAAAAACTGACATGATTCTGTCATGGAGATACATGCATGGAAACACTTCCAGAAATCCTTGTGTGAAATCCACAAATGTGGGTTAAAGCTCATTTAAAATATTCTGTGGTCAGACAAATCAAAATTTGAAACTCTTTTTGGAAAACACAGATGCCGTGTCCTAAAGAATAGACTAAAGAGGAGAGGGACCAGTTTGCACATCTGAAAAAAGGACCATCAGTGTTGAAAGGTACATACAGGTTTTATACATAAATACACTTTGTTTACTGTTTTCACAGACACAATGAGTTGAGCTCATTTTTGTCTCAGTTGCTTGTGTTTTGTCTTTTTCAATATGGCACATATGTCACATCTGGCAAAAAAGGGGGAAAAAAAGGGACAATGGTCAAAACAGTGGTCCACCGATCACTGGGTCATGGTACTGTGGCTGCATACTTCTCTTGCACACAGTCGACAGTTCTGCTTTTTGGTCAAATGAAAAGCCTGTGGTTCTGCCACATTGGCTTTCAACAGATTTGTCAGAGAATTTGCTGGAAAAATATTTGGCCAAAGCATCCAGTCACTTCAGCAATGCCCACTTGGCAACCACAGACATTCAACTTTCCATCATTTGCAGTTTTACTTCTTGTTATTGTTTCCCAGACATAGTGCTTTGAGTTCTGCCCTAATAGTTATGTTTATGACCTAGATGATCTTTTTTCTCATGCGTTTCGAGAACTTTAAATGCAGTTTACCACACTCCACATGGACTGTCACATGCCTTTTATTCAATAATGGCCTCTATCTAGCACCCTCTAGACCTGATTCATCAAGTGCTTCTGATTTTTGTCTTTTCATCAGGTTATCCCTTCTCTGTAGAGGACCTATGAATCAACCCAGTAGACTGAGTCTTGGGGTTTTTATCACTTCCCTAACCAGGGGTCACATTGTCCAAGTTACTCTGTTAATTCTTAAGCGTCCCTGTGATTTCAAACTTATTCTATTTAACAGTTACAGAGGTCCATGGAGAACACGCAGATCTTTAAAATCGATTTTATGGTCCTGATCTTGAGAGCATAATATCTCATCACAGTCAGGTCTGCAGTTTCCTGGACCTCTTTGCTTGTTTTTTGTTTAAAATTCAGTGTAAATGTAAATGTTCCTAAATTATATATATATATAGGTGCTTGCCTTTCCAATGTATTTGCAATGACTTTCTTGGCCCAGGAACACTGTAATCATATTAAAGGCTAATTAAAGCAAACTGGATGAACCGGACAACAATTTGGAGTCACAGCAGACTTCAGAAACATGAAAAATTCAGCCTGATCTCACAAGAGAAAACAACAGCAGTGGACAATTTTTTTAAGCAGGTTAAAAAGACCAGTGTTTACGTAAGCAACCTGCTGTGGTCGTGTAAATGAGAACAGCTGCCTTCACAGTACCTAGGGTGGTTTGGACTAGTCATGATAGTAACTGAGAAAACAGAAGAGGAACTTGATGCACTTGAGAAAAATCTGCCTCAGGGCTTTCTGACAGAAAGTCCGACCAAACAGTAAAGGAAAAAAAAAGAAAACCAGTGAAAAATAGAACTCAACGAACAATGGTCCCATCATAGGACTCAAGCCCCAGCGTGCCGAGGGAAAGCCCCTAGACTAACAGGCAGTCTACACTAACTGCTAACACCCCTGTGAATAGAAGACACAGCAAAAAATGAGACTCCAAATGCTACACTGTGTGCTTTGGTGTCACTTTGATTTTTGTCATGCACAAATCTGAGAAGCTCAGATGGCAAAGAGTTGAAACTGCAGAAAAAGCTAAAAATAATGACACATTCTGCAGAAAAATTTGAAAAGTTGCATTCTGTTTTCACTTCTTCTGTTCCTGTCACAAAACTGAAGCTGGAACCATAACCCTAACATCTATTGTTTTGGAGACTGCAGCACGCAAAGCGTGTCATGAACGTGAGTATAAAATGGATCAACACATCAACTATAACTGCATAAACAGCATAATGTGTGGAACATTTCTGTGCATTGGTGTTGTGCAGAGCTTTACAGACACCCATCTACATATGCTGTACAGTGGGGGGTAAGTACGCTTGTCTTTGTGCTTTTGCTGTTCTGTTTGCTTTGCCTCTGCCATGAAGAGCACAGAAGTCATAATTGATATATTTCTTTGCCGAGTACTGAAAAGAATGAAAGCTCTCCAGAGTGGGAGAGTAGAAAAGTGCTATATAAGAATCAGTCCATTTACCCTTCTTCATATGCACTCTTTTTACATTTCAAATTTTTTTTCCATGCTTGTTGTGAAATCAAAATTTCTTTCCTGTTCAAGTCCACCTTTAAGCTAATTTGCATTTCACCTACATGTAGTTGGGCTACACACTTTTGGCTTTTGAGAGTTGCATGCAAACATGCCTGCTTTGGTTACTTTGGTCTATGACCGTGTAGCCAAAGTCCTGTGCATACTGGCAACAATGTAGGACTGTAAATCCTGCACAAGGCACACCATGAGTTCAGTACTGTTACTTTTTCAACTCCACTTGACTGAAGGGCACCTTAACTGGTGCACTGTATTTTAATGTCTACGTGGACAGAATCTCATGCTCACCATCTGATGATGACATCTGCGTCAAGTGGACCTTCACAAGTGTGTGAATTTGGAAGCCATCCATTCATTTTCTTCAATAGAGCAGACTGGTACAGCATCCAGTTCACTGCAGATGCTACAGAAATCCATCTACCACTGTCCCCTCTCCCCTCACTCATGAACAATAGCACGATACTTAAACTTCTCCACTTGTGGCAGTAACTCATTCCTAACCCAGAGTGAACCCTTTTCCAACTGCAGCTGCTTAGTCAAGGAGTGTCAGTGTGAATTGTCATCCCAGTTGCTTCACACTCAGCCTCAAACAGTCCCAGTGTGAGCTCGAGGTCATAACTTGATGAAGCCATACCAAACCACATCATCTGCAAAAAGCAGAGAAGAGATCCTGAGAACACCTAAATAAACACCCTCAACTCCCCTGTAAACAGAATCAGTGACAAGAGTCCAACACCCAGTGCAAATGAGTCTGACTTATTGTTGGAAATGCAGACCGAGCTCTCACAGTGATTATACAGGGACTGATACCCCATACTCTGCAGGACCTTCCGCATGATACCTCAAAGTGCGCAGTGGAATGCCTTCTCATTAAGACTGCAGGGCAAACTCTCATGCACACTCAAATATCTTTGAGAGGATGATATTTCAGTAACCAGGGATCAGAAAAGCCAAGGTCTCTACCTCCAATCCACATAACCACCATAACACCAACCAATTAGCAAAATTGTTAAAACCCCCAAATTTCTTTGACTTCCTTGGACGCCAAAGGGAGATGATATATTAACATAAATAACCATACTGGGAACGAACAACAAATCCTTAACAGCTGCAAATCCAGGCGACTGTGTTTTACCTGAGTCTTTGATTGATGGGGGATGAAATCTGTAATAACAGGCTTCGGCACAGGAGGAAAAATTTTGACTTTGACTCTAAAGATCAGAAAAATGGAGATAAACAAGAACTTCGTGAGCAACTTTTACTTTCTTAGACAATTAAGAGACACATCCGATGATTGCAAGTTACGTTTACAGTGGCTGCTGACCATGTTTCACTTGTTTATCACAAGTACTAAACAAACATAGTGTATGTGCATATTGTAGTCCGCAGGTTTGTTTTTCAAATGGGAAAAAAAAAAGTTCACTTACTTCTTCAAGACAACGGTGCACATTGTGGAGAATAAAAAGAAGACAAACAGCAAGCTGAAACTCAACCACACTAATACAGGGAAGAAAGGAGAAAACAGAAAATTGGTCATTCCTCAGTAAGATTTTTTTTAGAGCATTTTCTGCTAGACTATATCTTATTTTCACAAAAGGTTTAGCTCCATTTTTGAACTAATATAATCACTTCACTCTCTGATATATAAAAGTTTGAACTCAAATATATACTACAGGCTGGGAAGAAAGATCAGTGAAAAACAGTTTCAGTTAATGACTTCTTGAGATATTCATGTTCAAGCCTGGAACAAGAATATCTTGAAGGCTTCAATGTTCTAAAAAAAAAGGCCTTAAAGCAGGTCGACAATTTTTCAAAAACTATATCTTGAAAAGTATTTGATAAATGAAGCTAAAATTTCACAGCAATCCTTTCATATGTTAAGTTTGTACCATAAAATTTTTATGCAAATCAGAGACAGTCGAACACCCAAATGAGAAAACCTTACTGACATATATTAGCTTTACTAAATCCAAATAATTTTAACATGAGAGTTAATTCTGATACCATTCATAGGTTTTCCTGGCTTCGTGTTGATGATTGCTGTGGCTTTAGGCCCTTCTCCCACTCGTGTCACTCCAGCTAGGGTGATGTTATATTTGCTTCCAGCGCTCAAGTTTTCCAGGTGATATTTAGTCTTTGAAGCTGATATGTTGTTGCACACTAACATTTAAAAAAAAAAAAGCAGAAAAAAAGAACAATTTCGTTATTCCAGTTTGGAAATTTATGTTTCTCAAATGTAGGTGTCAGGTAGTGTTTCCTTTTACAGAATTAACAAGCAGAGTTAAAAAAAAAAAAAAAAAGAGTTCCACACCTTTAGACTCATCCTGTGAACTGATTTTCAACCTGCACAGGCGGTAATGTGTCAGGAAGCCTTGCTGGTACACAAGAGGAATCGCTTTCCAGAACAAGTCAGCAGAACTGTCTGTTACGTGAAATGTGGTGACCTCCTGAGGTTCCTTCAGTGGGACTAAAATAAAAAAAAAATTAATTAATTAAAATAATAATAATCCTATTGGAGCAGGAGACAAAATGTGTTGTGCTCAGTGATTTTGATTTGCACTCGATGAGTGTCTGGTGCATGTCTCTTCTTTTTGTTCAGCTTAATGTTAACTGCCTAGAGAACTGATCTAAACTTGGGTTCAGCAATACAGGCAGATTTAAAAAACATATCATAATTAGCATGTTAGCTTCTCATTTTAGCAAATCTTGGGAACTAAATTTTATGTATGCTAACTGGCCCACAACTCACAATTAATATGTACATGGCACTTGAGCAGGTATAGTGCACTACATAAAGTTGCAGAACCTAGTCCAGACCAACTGAAACACCCACAGATCACAACACTAGCCCCACAGGTTTAACGTTGGTGCATCATTACATTTGCCCCTCTTATTACCTAATCGCCCATCAGACCACATGACCTTTTCTCAGTTGCTCCAGAGTCCAATCTTTCTGCTGCAAACTAAAGCACTGTCTCACTGATAAGTGGTTTTCTTAAGATTACACAGCTGTTTAGTACCCTTTACACTGGGGCTGTAACTGTTCTTACTTTCACTATTAATCATAGCATTGAGTTCTGCTGTTGATTTTTTATGATTTAAAGTGGTATCCGATCACAGTCATCAATTCTCGAGGATGATAGTTCACCACGATCCTAAATAACCTATTGCTAGCTAAAACATATCAGTCACTGCAGTAATTATTGGACTGAAAGGCCTTTACATATTTGGTTGATTAAATCAGTCAGTTCAACACTTAAACTTAAATTATGCTGTGGTTCAAATTGACCAAGGTCTGTAACGGCTGCTGTAATTATGATTGCTAAGAGTTGACAGCCAATGAGCAATTTTTGCCTGCTGTCAAAACAAGTTCTAACGTATAGGAGAAGGGGTTGGTTTTTTAAAGGGCTGGTTGGCACGCTGTTATTCTTCAGGCCAGGTGCTGCCTCAAAAATTGAATATTGAAATGTTTGCCCTCTTGAACTGATCACAACCATTTATGCAAAAAGACTTGAAGGTCGCAAAATTTTGAGGAGAGTCCAACTTTTCAGTTTTGGTATGTGAACACAAAACAATCAAAAAACCCCTCCCTGCACTCACAGAGATATAGAAAATGTATTATTATTAGTGATAATTGCTGGCAATGATGGGGGGATTCCCTTTGCTTCTGAACTATGTGTCTCTGTTCTTCTTTAATCCGTAGTGGGGATAAAAATGTATCCGCCCCACTGTTTTTGAGAACTGCATCTTGAAACAGTCTACAGCCCAAACAACAACTGAATTCCCTACAGACATGAGATCTGTATCTTCGTATTTTAAACTCCATGTACGCACCGGGCTGCTGTGTGTGACATCCTGCAGTTAGAAACCCTTGCTATCTGGGGCATCTCTGAAGAAATGTTATGTGCATGGTTTGTTGGTATTGCAGCTGAGAGTGCAGCTGCCTTGACTGGCAGATAGAGAGGAACAGCCATTCAGTCTTTCACTGCGTCAACCAAATTAATTAGAAACTACCATCCATGTCACTGTAGAACACATTACAGAGGCAAGATATTTTTACATAGTCATTGATTCTCAGTCTCCAAAAGTTTGCAGATTATCTCAGTAAAGTGAGCGGGGTCATCTACCTGCCTGTCCTGAGGTTTGTGGGTAATCTTTTAGTTTGCAGGAATGCAGAAAAAGTCTGTCTTCAAAGAAGACTGAATCTGCTGCAGCAGAATATTTATTTATGCTTTTATAAGCTGAGAGCTTTTTGTGCTGTTGCATTTTGGCATTACTTCAATATTTCATATTAACTATTGAAATTAAATAGCAAATAGTGTTGGCCAAATAGCATTAAGATTTAATGAATTAGGATTTAATTGTGATATGTATTGTTGTGTTTGAATAAATCACCTGTGTCTGAAGAGGTCATTTTGAGATGGAGAATGATGGGCATATTAATTTAATGAAAACATTTTATCATGCTTACAGGCAGCACGGTGGTGCCCATCCACCGACCACCTGGGGCCTTTCTGTGTGGCGTTTGCATGTTCACACTGTGGCTGTGTGGGTATTCAGGCGTGGGTTAGGTTACCTGGTGTGTAATCAGGGTAAATGATTGTTTCTTGGTCCAGCGATATACTGGCCACCTGACCAGAGTGTAACCTGTCCCCAGCCCCCTAACAACTCTGAAATGGCCCAGAAAATTAATTAATGGATGGATGAATGGAAAACTATTGCAAGATATTGTAAACACTGTGGTGGTATGTTTAAGTTCTGGCGTGTTTAGCTGAAGTTTATAATTATTCTCTCAACGTTACACTGATAGCCGTGTTTTTCATAAGTCACTCCATGACTGAGTAATTTTAGTCATGAATACCCCTTTCAGCATTTATCTTTGAATATTTCTTTCTGTCTGAGACCTTTATCTTTTAGTTGATATTGGTTTGACCATTTTATTTCACCACATGACAGAGAAATATGACACACTAAAAAATGTGCCAGCTGGCCTTGCTCTCCCCTTTAGTTAATCTATGCATGCATGCGTTGTTTAATGTGGTCGACTTGTTGCAGTCCTCCTAGCTGGAAGGGAAAGTCTGTAGAAACCTTGCACATCTTGATGTATGCTTTCATGAAAGCACTTACCACCTTCTTTTTGATAAAAGAAGCACATTTTAACTGTCTGCGGTCTCCCGTGATGACATCTGTGTTCAAAGTGAAGGTAACGGATGTAGTCCTTCAGGTCTGTAACAAAAACACAAAGGCTGTTTTGGTCTACAGTGTGACCTGTTTTTAATGCCATCATTTTGAAAACAAGGTGGCATAAACATAAGATAAATGAGAGTAAAATCTTTTACTTTTTGGTCTTAATCATTTTATGAATATAGGGAACAAACTTAAACATACTTAATATACAACTTACTATTTCTTGCTTCATTTTTCTTCTTTTTACCCATTTTTCCTGTTAAGGTTATCACCTTTTTTGGCACTAGACTTGCATCTTGAAGCTCGTACCACTCAAGACAAGTTTTCCTGTTTATCTTTTCGTCCGCCAAAGTTTTGCTGCAAGCTGCCAGAGAGAAATTCAGCTTTATGGTCCACTTAAACATAAATATACACAATCTTGATATTTATGCATATTGCACGCCTACGTTCTAAATCTGATGCAGATTCAGCTGGTACTTGCAGGATTGCTGGAGGAGACACGCTCACATCATTTTTGGCAATAACAGAGATGTTGGCAGCCGAGTATGACACAAACATGTAAATAGTATTGTCGCTGTGATGTACGGTCTTCGTGCAAAGACACTGGTGTGAAGAATTCAATGTCATATTTCTCACTGCTGCTGCAAGCGGCATCGGCTGAAGAATAAGAGAGCGCTTGGTTCAGACAAATGCAGCTGAACCAACTAGACAAGAAAATACTATATTCACTTACAATTGTTTCAACACTGTCCAGGGAGTAGTGGATAAAACTGAAAATGTAAAAAAAAAAAAGTGGTAGAAACTGATGGAAGGTCTAGGGAGCAAATTGAGTAAGTAATGAAGTGCAGTTTACAGCCAAGTATTTTCTTAAATTCAGTTCCATCCACTGCTCCTGGCTTTTATCGTGACGATAAGTGTCGTAATTGACTTACCGTCCATGTTATTGTCACCTTTCGAGTGCCATTTAAATGTGTTATTGTCATGGTGACATTAGGCTCATGCACAAGTTCTGTAATGAAAACAAAGCGTTAAAGAGCAGAAAAACACTTTTTTTGAGATGCATCACTTTACCTTACAGTTTACCGTCCTTTAAGAAGAATCTGGGGGGAATTTAAAAGTCAGAAAGGTGCTGGAGTGGACTGAACAGGGCAGAAATTACTGTGGTTCCCAAACATGATTGAGTTTGGATTCATGTGAATCATTTGGAGAAGAGCGACACTGCACAGTTACAGCAGAGGTTTTACATACCAGGACATAATAGAAAAAAATCATATGGTTCTCACCAGATTCCAAAATTATTCAAATACAGCCTCATATGAACAACAACGTATGACATATTACAATCATTATTTGCTATCTTTAGTCATTATTTCTTTTACAAAAACTAAATGTAGAAGCAGTGTCTGAAAAACTAACTACCCCCATGATTCAATAACTTAGAACCATTTTTAACAGCAAAAACTTGACGTTATCGTTTTCTGTGTGACTTTATGACTCTCACATTTTTGCCCCCTCTTCTTTTAAAACATTGGTTCAGTTAATTGAGGTTTGCGGGTAACATTTAAATTCATTTTTTTTGCAGCCATTCTGTTGTAGATTTGCTGCTGTGCTTGGGATCATTGTTCCGTTTTATGACACAGAGATACAGAGAAGTTTATGGTTGACTCAGTGACTGCAAGGTGGCCAGGTCCTGTGGTTTCTGAACAAGCCCAAATCATCACCCACCCACCGCCGTGCTTGACAGTTGATGTGCTGTGTTTGGTTTCCACCATGTGTGTTGCTGTGCATTAGAGGCAAACATCTGTGCCATGGTGTCAGTACTTCTGGTGCTCCCGAAGTCTTGTGGTTTGTGATGCAACTTGATGCAACTTTCAAAACCTAAGATGTGCTGCCATGTTCTTTTTTGAACACAGAGTAGATGCTTTCTCCTGGCAACCCTCCAAAACAAGCCATACTTCTCTAGTCTTTTTCTAATTGTACTGTCATGGACTTTAGCATTTAATATGCTAACTGAGGGCTATGGATTTTGGGCAATTTCTTTAAGCATTGCACGGTCTGACCTGGGGGAATTTGCTGGGACGTTCACTCCTGGGAAGACTGTGGCATTGTATTAAAACACATCTGAATGCTTCAGACCAGCAAACTGCTAAAACCTCTGCTTTTTTACTGGTGGTTGAACAGTTGCTGTTGATGATCAATTTATGAAGTCTATTTGATTATCAAGTCTTCTAGTGCCTCTGTAGTGTAGCGGTTGGTGTTTTTACATGGCAAATTAAAGGTTACTGGTTCAGTTCTAGCTATAGACACAAATCCCATCAGGGGTTGCGTTAGTAGCACCTCACTGCTACTTACTTAAGGTCAAAATGATTATTTTTATATCCTGAAACACAGACACATAAATTTGAAAGAGGATGTAGTTTTTTTTTTCTCCATGTGATAAAAGGCAAACATTTCAAGTGCATCCTGTGCAGCATTAATACACATTCAATTGTTGTCTAAATATCCATTTCATGAGATGCACATTTTCAATCATCACTTCAGTTATGTCTATAGCATGAGCTCACCTGCAGGAACCACAACCTGAGACCAGTCACTCCACAGTGGGTTCTGGGCTATAGTGGATCGCTGTCTGATCTGAACCTGATACGCTGAACTCTTCCGAAGATTTACAACAAAGACCTGGTCTGTTCAGATTGAAGAAAAAGAGTGTTTAGCACTTAGCTGAATGTTGTCCAGAAACATTTGCTGCTTTGCTCATTAATGCATTTGTGGTGGAATTTTCAGTTAATAAAGTCTGCAACACAGTTAGCTGTGGTCAAGCTATTTTATTACTGCATGCAGGAGAGCAAACACACGTCAATCATCACAGATATACAGTCATGAGAGCTCTGCCCTTGAGACGTCTCAGGTCTCTTTTATACCCTCGCAAACCAGCTCTCTGTATCAACAGGTTTTTGTCTCACGGACTGTTGTTGGGCAGAGAACGACTCCCACTATCTTTCTCCAGGAAGCGCCTGGCACTGGCCTCCCTGGGAGTTTCATACAGTCAGCAGATAACAGATAACAGTTGAGCATAGCTAAGCAGTTACACCAGATCATGTTGACCTTCACCTAAGGAATAAAAGGCGATACAGATTTCTTCAGTGAAATCCCAAGCATCTAAATGTGAGAATAAACTAGAATTTTTCCATTACACATTATTTTGTTCTTAAACAGTTGATAAGGTCTTCATGGTCTCTATGGGAGATTTTCAGGGTCTAGGAGGGCTTCACACACACTAACAGGTGGTAAGCTTCCATAAATAAATGCCTCACTTGCAATCGTCTTCAGACATTTTAACTCCTTAGTTTCTGAACGAACAATGACAAATTAGCTTACCACATAATAACAGTTATTGTTATTGATTTTCTTGCTCAGTTGCAATTAAAACAAAGGGACCGTCTGTAAAAATGCCTGTAATTTCTTAATGGTTAATGCCATATTTTTTAAGCCTTTGAATTACAGCTGAACGTAAGCACTTTAAACCACATGTTTATCATATAACTGTAAATTGTTTTGATCCACATCTAAAATAACAAAAACCATTGTCAGGGTGTAAAAATATGTGGACCTATATATACATCTGGTGAAACAAGCACAGTCCTTCAGCTTGTCTCAGAGGTTGAGCCACAAAAAAAAGGAGAATGATCGCCTGAACTGAAACATTATAAGAAACATTATCTGAAACATAAGACATATTTGTACTCACGCTTGTCCTTATTGTCCTTATTGTCCTTAATGATGGTATTTATTAATCTCTGTAACAGCAAATCAAATATAGGGTTAAATGATGATTTTTTTTTTTAAAGACCAAAAATTTTAATTAGTTAACACAAAATACATCTGGTGACAAAACACCGACTCACTTTTTCCCACGGTTCTGTTGGGTGTTCATCTCGTCTGAACCAGACTTCTGCTAAAGCTGGATACTCCTCTGAAGCTATCCAGCTCAAGCTGAGGTTGTTTTTCAACCAGGATACTGAAACATTTCGTGGTGCTTCATATTTTACTGTTGAATGAAAGCAAAACGTTTTGTGAAACTTTGCTTAATACACATTTTAACTGTAAAGCAAAATTAAAATGTGGGCTGTGTGACAGTTTGGTGTATCAAAATGGGTAATCGTGTGACTAAAAAACACAAGGGTGTCCATTACCTATGTGACTGAGTACGACAGACGTCTTTGGTGATTTGCAGGTGGAGTTTCCTATGTGAGCTTCCACCCAAATGATAACGCTGCGGGACTGAATGAGTTGTTCCTCAACGATATTATGGAAAGTTTTCTTAATGTTCCCAAATTTTGTCTCACTACATAGAAAAATATGAAAGCATTACTGCACTGGGAGCAGCGGAGAAAGAAACACTTCACAAACGTGAGCATTAAACTCATGAGTATATTAACGCTTTCTCAACAAGTTTCACTCGTTTGTTTTCCTTTGTCTGTTTTCATACTGTTGGACATAGCTTCTTATTTTAGAAAATACACTTCTTTACATTCTTGCTTGAACTTAAATGAGCTGATTGACACCTGTATCACATCTCTCAGGTAAATATTTAGCCAAGTGATGTAAAAAAGAGAGTTTCACAGAACTAAATGCAGTGCTGTGAAAAAGTAAGTGCACTCTTATTCAGTAACGTGCAGAACCACCTTCAGCTGCAGTAACTTCAAGTATTCATTTTCTGTGCGACTTTAACAGTCTGTTAAATTGTTGGAGGTGTTTTGCCCCACTCTTTCTCACAGCGTAGCTTCAGTTCATTGAGATTTGCAGGCATTTGTTTATGCGCAGCTCTCTTAAGGTCCTTACAGAGCATTTCAATCATATTGAGGTCAGGACTTTGACTGGGTCATTGAAACACCTGAACTCCCTTCAGTCATTCTGTAGTAGATTTGCTGCTGTGCTTGAGATCATCGTCCTGTTGCATGACACAGATACTGCCAAGCTTTAGCTGTTGGACAGATGGCCTCACATCTGACTCTAGGATACTTTGGTAAACTGAAGAGTTCGTGGTCAATTGCAAAGTGTCCAGGTCCTATGGCTGTAAAACAAGCACAAATCATCATCACTCCTCCACTGGGCTCCACAGCTCGTTTGGTTTTCACGTGGCTCATTATGGCCAAACAACTCTACTTTGGTGTGGTCTGTCCAAAGGACATTGTTATAGAAGTCTTGTGGTTTGTTGCAGATTTAAAAGCCTAAGTCTTGCTGAACCTGGTATGCTGAACTCTTCAGAAGAGCCACAACAATGACCTGGTCTGTTCAGATTGAAGAAAAAGAGTGTTTAGTACGTGGCCAAATGTTGTGTGTGTTCATTACTGTGTATAGTATCTCTGATCATCTGACACAGAGTCCAGAAATGTTTGTTGCTTTGCTCATTAATGCATTATTTTGTTCTTAAACCATTGACTAGGTCCCCATGGTCTCTGTGGGGGAATTTTAGGGTCACGGACAGCTTCACAGACACTAACGGGTGGTACATGTTATAAGTTATAAGTGTCCGTAAAAAAATGCCTCACTTGCAATCATCTTCAGACATAGTTTCTGAACAAACAATGACGAATTAACTCACACTATAACAAAAGTTATTGTTATCATTAAGTGTTATATTAAAACAAAGAGACCATTTGGAAAAAGATCCATTTGCTGCCATGTTCTGTTTGGAGGGAAGAAGCTTTCCCCTGGTGACCCTTCCAAACAAGCGACATCTGCATAATTTTTTCTAATGAGGGACAACTTGTGCAGCATCTCGAAGCACTGCATGGACTGACCCTGGGGGAATTTGTTGGGATGGCCACACCTAAAAGACTGTGCAGTTGTATCAATACCACTAGACCACCAGAATGCTATAGATCACCAAAATGCCAAAATGATGGCTTTTATAGAGGTGCTCACACATGCTGATGATCAGTTAATAGAGGGCATTTGATTATAAGGTAATAACTACCCTCTTAATTCCAATGGAAGCAGTAAGGTGTACTTAGTATTTAACAGGACTGTGAAAACCTTCTTTTTCACATGACTGTATGTGCTCTCTATACTAACACTGAAATGTGGCATTCTTCCAGTTCCAAAGCCAAGGGAGGTTTTTCTCTTTTTCATAACTCTGACAATGAGTAGACTTAATCGGTCATGTAGTCTCTCCTCCCGTTTCAGTAGAAGTAACTTTTGATGAAGATCTATTATTATCTAGTTTGCCAGTGCAGTTTCACTCATGATGATGGAACAATGCAGACACACAAAAGTTCCTATATTGCAAAAGTGCTTTTGTGCTTTTTTTTCCTAATCTGAGGTGTAACATAAAAGGTGTTGAAATATAAAGTTGCATAATACTTCTATTCCTCTCACATCCGCACACTTGCTTGTTCTGAGGTGAATGCGAAGGGGAGAGCAAACTGTGCTGCTAACGCTAAACGTCTCAGCTGCCAGCAGTGCACACCTCTTTGTTTTTGTTGGTTGCAAGAGTGAAGGCATGAGTCTTCCAGGGTAAGTGTTTTTCATTGTTGCTGTAGCAGTACGTAGGACCTTAGTGAGTACATGACCTTGAGGGGTCAGCAGATGATACACAGAAGCCAAGCTTTGCACTGCAGAGCAAAAACTAAGTATTTAAGTCACTAATACAGCAAAATTTAAAAAAATTTAATAAAGACATTTCTAATGAGTGAAGCCACAAAAACACCAGGAAACCACTGGAAGTGGTGGCAGAGCTGCTGTCTGTAAACAGAGGCTGGCAGCCAGTGAGATATGACAGATTAAGTATGACATAGGATATGACAGAAAGGAAAAATCAGATTCCTTTTTGTTGGTAATCACAGTTCAAAATTAGCTCATCATAAAATAGAAGCTGAATCTGTGACCTTAAATTTTTTTCTGTAAATGAAAAAAAAAGGCTCATGCTTTTTTCTCTGGGCTTTGCTGCTGTTGAAAAACATATAAAAATAAAGAGAAATTAGCACTGACATGACCTCATTTGCTTTATTGTGATTACATGTTGTGAAAGCTGCCCTACATAGCTTACCTAAACTGTTTGATGGAGCTCAGCCTCTCACATCATATATTCATTTTATTCCACTGTCATGTGAAAATGTCAAGATTTCTGGGCTGGCTGAAACACTCACTGTTTCTCACACCCTAACATAACACCTCTGGCTTGCAGCACAGTTGCAGGTGTTGCGGAGTGGTATCAAGATCCCACCTGGCTTTTGCTATGAAAAATCTAACCAACCAACCAACCAGTGTGTTCATAAGCTGAATAACCAGAGAGCAAATGTCAAAAATACACAAGATTGTAGCTACATGTGCCCATTTGTTTTATATCACACAAAGGTGTAGAATGGAGTTTAGGTGTAAAGAGTCAAGTATTTTTCACAGACTGAACATCTTTATGGACACATTCATAACAAAGAGCTGAAACTGAGCAATACTCACTTAAAGTAAAGCTCAAACGTCACGTCGCTCTGAGTCGTGTTCAGGCTCCACTCACACGTGTAAACAGTACCTTCAGCTTTTCGTCTGAAGCACTGAGGACTCGAGGGAGCCTCGCATGCAAAACCTAAGAAGAAACATATTTGAAAATGATGTAAATTGCTCGTTTGTTGTAAAACTGATGTCATCAGGTCGACCTTTGATTTGTCTGTGTTATCTTTGCCAAGTCGCCCCAGAAAACACGCATTACTTTAGAGAAAACCGCTTCAGTGTTATCCTTGAGGCATGCAGTGCTCAGCAAGCTTCAAATCTTTGTTAAAAATGTCCCGTTTTGAGCTGGAATTTTTTTGTATTATTTACTTTTTTTTTTAAATACACCTTTAAGTGTAACACTTCCTTTCACTGTTCTCACTGTTTTGTTGTTTTAGTCCTACATTTAACATATAAAACATTATTTGTCATGTTATCTCACCCTTACAAGTAAAAAAAAAACCCTGCAATTCACACTCACAACCTATTTGAATTAGTTAATTTGTCAAATATAATTTAAACCTAGACGTCGACACTTCATAAACGCTGCACACAACAGTGTACTACGGATGTGAACTGCAAAGTGTGGAAACCACATACTGCTGATAAGATAACCAATATTTTGTGGCTGATGTTTTTAAGAAGTTGAGCTATCACTTTCATGCGTGTAATTAGTATTGTTGAAGGTGTTTTGATATAATCAGACTGAAGTTAATCGCAAATCTAAAGCACAAAGTCACTTAAATAAAGGTAAAAAAATTTTTAAGGTCATCAAAAAAGAAAGGTTTTCATAGTTATATCTACCTTTGCTGAGAGTCGTGAGGAACATAAACATAACATATCCATGTAGTGAGCTCCTGTTCTTAAAAAGTTCCATGAGGTATAGTGGAAAGTCTAGAAAGGTGATCGTTCTACAGTTTGTGAGAGTCCATGTAGATAACCTGCCTTCACATCACTTGTATTTCTCCGAAATGTCACAGTATGTCTCGACTTGTTTCACTTCATATGAGAAGCAACAAAACCACAGGCGTCAGGGGTGGGGGAAGGTTGTGTTCGTCACAGTGGCAGTCATACACAGTCCTGCATACTGTATGACTCACTGAAATCATTTGTTGATTTTTACATTTTTAATTTTCCTGCGACTGTTTTCTGTTGTCTCCAGACTGCACATCAAAGAAAAACTAGTGGAAAGTCTAGAAACTAGAGCAACTGATTCATGACACCTACATCTAGTGTCTTGAATCAGGTGAGAAGGAACATTTCAGAATTTTACATGTGAGGAGATCTAAACCCACATCGACGTGTAGAAGTGTGCGGTCATTAAAAGCTCCTTATACTCTCTAACTTTCCTGCTGAGTGTGTGTGAGAGACCTTAACTCCTGACTGATTTGTACCTGCTGATGGAAATCTTTAAAAAACAAGCTCCAGACAAACGACTTCCTGGATTAAAGACATTCAGTCTGTTTCCTAAAAATAGTGCAGTCTTTTGCACATGTTACTCAGACAGGTGTAAACAGTGCATCTATTTTATTTTATTTTTTAAAACTCAGATTAAGACTGAAAGATTTCCTTTGAAAGCACAGCGGGTGTGTGAATGATGGAAAGTGAAGTGATTAATGATGTGCGGTTAAACAACTCAGTTCCATAACACAGAGGACAGATAGCGGTAACACCATCAGCTTACACAATAACTACACATGTATGTGTGTTAACGATAAAATTAAAAAGTAAAGTTTCACTTTGTGAATCCTGTAGTTGCACCTATACTGTAACAGTACAAGAGGCTGAAACATTTCATTTACAGTCAGCAAAGCACCAAAAAAAATGTGTGGCAGTGGACTTCAGCTCAAATTAAAAAAAATCATGTGGTGAAGTTCAAGTTATATGGTATAATAAGAATTAGAAATGTGTCTAGAAATAAATATTTAATAATAATATTTCTTGCTAAAGATGGTAACATAATGAATGATATAAAGGAGAAGCTCTGTGGGTTGCACGGTCCTGTATTTTTCCGTAAGAAATAATCCTGAAATCCAAATTTTTTGCATCTCTGGACAAATTTTAACCATTTAAGCAGTAATACCTTATTGTAATATACACTCTCATATGAGGTATATAATAACTTATATTAAGCTTGTGTTGTCCTACATAATTGTTTTAGTTTCACACAACTCCTCCCCATCTTATATCCTCATTATTTTAACCATTTCCCATTTATCCAGTTTCATAACGAGTTCACTTGCACTTTTATTTTGAAATGGTGAGTCATGGTCACATGTACAGTGCCATGAAAATAATTCACCCCCTTCTTGATTTTTTTTTTTTTTTTGCATATTTGTCACACTTCCATGTTTCAGATCATCAAATAAATTTTAGTACTAGACAAAGATAATCTAAGTGAATACAAAATGCATCTTTTAAATGATAATTTAATTTATCCAAACCTGCCTGACCTTGTTTGAAAAAGTTGTTGCCCCTTGAGCCTAATACCTGGTTATTATGGCAGCAAGAACTGCAATCAAGCGTTTGCAATACGTGTCAATGAGTCTTTCAGCACTCATCCACTCTTTCATCACTGTGGAGAAATTTTGGCCCACTGGTATTTGTAGAATTGTTTTAATTCGGTCACATTGGAGCGTTTTTGAGCATGGACGGCCTGTTCAATTTTGGAGTCGCTAGGCCACTTCATAATTTTTTTTTAAGCCATTCAGAGCTTGCTGGTGAAGTTTCTGATCATTGTCCAGATGCCTAACCCTGTGCTCTTGAGTTTCAGGGCATGAACAGATGGCTGGAAAGGAGACTTCACGGTTCCATCAATTATGGAAGTGCTTTTCTCCTTGAACTCTCCCATGGATGCCATTTTTGCTCAGTCTCTTTGTTATT
>VVHJ01060918.1:0-10666 GCA_015107715.1 Tylochromis polylepis | reverse complement strand
GCAAACAGACTTTTGGATAATTTACATTTACTTACATATGAGAACATAAACAATAAAGATGAAATCAGGAAAACTCTTCAGCTCATGCATCCTTTCCAAAAGCACACTCACACACTCACCCAAGTCTCTCTCACTCACACACTCACACACACACACACACACACACACACACAAAAGAATATTAGGTTTAAAAAAGGAGTGAGGAGAGTGTAATGAATGTCAGCACCGGTTATGCAGTTGTGCAGAACATAAAGTGGATTCTTTGTTTTATTTTCTATAAATTATTAAGGTGTTTAAATGAAATGTAATAGTAGGACACATCTATATTTTTGTAGATGATTGATGGTCTTACTAATGTATCTTTTAAACTTATAATACTTATATATTTTCAATCAGCCAAAGAGCCTTTTTATGCTTTCATTTGCACAAAGTGCTACACTGCATTTATCATCAAATATGTTATGATTTCAGATACCTTCTTAATGTCGCTTTTTAAAAAAAATTTTTTTTTATAAAAACAAAATAAAATCTTTAAATTTAAAGATAAAGTACTAACAGTAAGCAGAAACGCCAGTGAGCTATAGTGGCGCCCAGGGTGTTCATATTTTGATTGAAAATATACTTAAATGATCAAATCAAAATCATTGTCAAAGTATTTTCTTTCAGCCTGGAATTATATTGTGTATGTATGTTTTTAAATGTGAGCTATTTGTCATCATTTAGCAGAGGAACTAAAAATTGGCCAAAATATTTGGTGTAATTGGATGAGTGGCAGTTATATGACAAAAAAACTGATCTTAGGTCAGTAAGCAAAATTGCAACATGCATTTATTTGTTATTCGACTGAATCAGATGTGGGCTGTTGCAGTCACTATGGTACATTTACATCTAGAGGTTAAAAAAATGGGTGAGATCTAAAATATGTTAATGCTGAAAGCAGTGGTCACAAAGCAGTGTGTGTGTGTGTGTGTGTGTGTGTGTGTGTGTGTGTGTGTGTTTGCATGCAAGCATGTGTGTTCATAATGAAAGTTTAACTCTGTGTGGTTGACCTTAATTTATCACATTAGTACCATGTCTCTAGAGAGTCTATGGAGATGTGTTCAAAGTTTGCAACTCCCGGCTAATTGATTTCAGTGAATGGCGTGTTTATAGTTCAGTTAGTGAATTACACCAAAAGGCAAATGTGTGTGTGTGTGTGTGTGTGTGTGAGAGAGAGATGGGGGGGGTCAGCAGCAATCTGTAAAGTCTGAGTTTTTTAATGAGATCAATGCTTTCCTTCCCACATCCACAGATGGTCAGAGTACTAGAAGGTGTGTGTACGCATGTGCGTGTCAGAGTGTGTGGGTGAAAAGGGAAGGGGCTGCAGGGACCTTAGGCAGATAAATCTTTAATCATGTGCTTGCTCTCATGTTTGATTTAATTGGTCCCTTAAATCCATAAAAGGATTGAGGCATAATAGGTGTGTGTGTGTTTGTTTTGGTGCTTAAAGTAGCACTAGTGATATGATTATATTTTAAAGCAAACCAACCAAAAAAATCTCTCTATTTTTAAAAACCCAGTTATGCCATGTCTTTATTCTCATGCCTTGGTCAGGTTTAGTCTAGTGACTGAAAACTGAACATACTTTATTTGCTATATCTGGATATATACTCACAATATTTTACTCGCAATACAAAATTGTTGTGATTTTTAACATTTTGCCATATGCTAAGTATTACTGTAACACACATTGTGATTTATCATCCTTTTTTATGGTAAATTATGTCCTCAGAGGTAAACTTTGTCAAAACATACCAACACTGGCACTAAAACCTGCCATAAATGTTGCCATAAGATGGAGTTCATAGATTTACCTATGTAACTAAGCCAGTGTTTCCCAACCTTTTGGAGCCGGGGCACATATTTCACATTAGGAAAAATCACACGGCACACCATCAAACAAAAATATCACAAAAAGCATATTGATCATTTTCCCCCGCGCACCAGGCATCGCGGAATTGGCTCGGTTTGTCCCCAGTATACCTTTTTTGCTTTCTTCCGACCACTACTCATGCTGAGGTCTTCATCTGGGTCGAAATTTTCTACGGGACCCAGGTCAGACTGGCTACTTTTTCTTTTCAAATATTTAAATGTTGCTATTATACACTGCGTTATCTCACTCACAGCATGACTATTATGTAATTTCTTCTTTGTCTTCTGTTTTACTGGCAGTTGGCAACCTATTTAATTACAGCAGGTAGTTGTACTGCCCTCTAGTGGAAGAGAATGTAATTGTTCTGCTCGTTACTCACACCAGTCGCTTAGAGTACTAATCAGGTGGAAACAGATAATCTTCCACGGCACACCTGATCATTTCTCGCGGCACATAGTGGTTGGGAAACACTGTTATATACTCCCAGTATGTATACAAACCTCTTATGAAACTAACTGTGAAAAATATTTCAAAGCAACAAATAATGTTACCATTTGTCACATACGTAAATGGACTGATTCTTATATAGCGCTTTTCTACTCTCCTGAGCACTCAAAGTGCTTTATACAACATGCCACATTCACACAGCCACTGTTTTCTATGCTTTTCAGTGCTTTCTAACTAACATTCATACACATTCATAGCACGTGAGAGAATACCTGCCTGCTGTAATCTATAATCAGTGGATGGATATCAGATAAACACGTAAGATTGTAGAACAGGTAAGTTTTAACATTTTCCTGGTTCTTTATCACACATGTAAACTTTGCAGTTTTTTTTAAGCTTTTGTTATGTGTAAAATGGTGAAAAACATTATAAGATACATTTACTAACCTAACAGCTAAAGTCTTTGTAATTAAAAACATTGGGGTTGGTCCTTGGATGTTAATAATTAATTAATGATAAACATATCTATCCATCCAGCTGGGAGGAACAGGTATTAATGCCTAATTTAGCCAAGGCCACCAAAAAGGCTAAATCCCATTTATCAGACATTGATCAGTGAAAGAAAGAAAGTAGGAAAGAGAGAGAGCACCATATGTTCACAGTGCATAGATTATGGAAATAACACTGGGGACTCAGATGGGGTCTGAGTTTGTTGGTGTTCCAATAAAAAAAAAAAAATGCTGAGATTTTTCTCTTTTTGATGTCAGAATCAAGGCCAAGTGCGAAAACACCATTAATGTAAGACTAAAGAGTCATGTTAAACTTGAGCACCTTCAGTTAGTATTTGGGGTGAATTTAACTCTACATGTTTGAATCAGCTTTAAAATAGATACTTTGGATCATTTATAATATTATTACTGTTTTTAATGAAAACATTCAATCAAATATAATTCTGTACTGAAATATCTTTCTTCTGTATAATGTTTAAATTCAGAATCCCTTCACTTTTTATGTATCATTAAATCAATCTCAGTTGTAAGCTTTGTTTTAAAGTAATAAAATGTAGAACTTTCTCAAACTGCAGGATGACAGAATAGTTTTACCAAACCTTTCATGTTGAAAGCTCAACGCACGTCTGTTTCTCTGAACTTCTTTGCTTTATATTCAACCAAGTTAGTTTTTAAAGAGACAGCATAAGTTTGGTATCTTGCAACAGGAGATGGATTTCTGTTTACAATCATAGTACAATGCAAAACTCACCTGCTGTTATCATGCATTCTTATCGTTTATGATGTAAGGAATGAAGAGTTTGACAATTTTATATCACTTGTTGAAACCTATGACCTGAACTTAGAAAATGTGATGTTAGTCAGCCATCACCAAGACCTTTACAGAGTCCAAGTCATTGACTTTGGACTGTCTCAGCTGCCAGACCAGAGTCCCATCCACACCAGTACTGGATATTTGCACAGTCACAAAAATCTCCAATGTTTCTGTGAGGGGTTTCTCAGCTGTACAATAAATCATAGTTATCCAAACTGTCAATATCAACAACAGTTGTGACAATTCTAATCACCTCCATCAGGTCCCTGGAGTTTATTCTGGGACTTCAGTTTGCAGAGGCCATAGATGGGCTGCACTGCTGCTACTCTGTGCCTACCCTGACAACAATGAATAATGATATAGTAAATACAATAATATGATTAAAGTCTGCTCCTCATTTAGTCTTAAGAACCTGACTGTTTTGCTGTATTTACAGATGAGACTCACAGTGGAGACTCAGGGCCAGCTGCCAGACAAAATTGCTAAACTGTGGGCCAAAGACTGCCCATTTCTTCCACAGAGAGTTCAATTCCACCAGCACTATACCAATGCCCTGGTTAATTTTGTCAGACAGTCCTTAAACTTTACAATTTCTTTGTTTTCTAACACTTGGTTAAAAAAAATATTGCAAAATATTTAGCCATGTGAGCCTCTTTGTTCATGTGTACAGTTTGTCATTGCTAACGCATTCCCTGTCAATAATATTTTAAAGAGTCAGGGATTTAATCAGGAGAAAAGGATAATATAGCTAACCTCTCTGGATGACCTCTGGCATGTATTTGTACTTTTTGGCCATTGAGTGTAAAAATTAATAAAGAAAATTAATTCATTTCTGGAAACTGAGTGAGGAAACACTCAAAATAGTATTTTTAGGTGACCTTTATTGTTTTCTTCATGTTTTAGATCCAGGTCATCAATCATCAGAATTATGCAGATAAAATCACAGAAATGTGCCGTCTGCTGATGTTTGTCGAGATCCTTAAAAGAATGCTGAAAAATACACAACACTTCAACCGCTGCTGAGCATCCCATCACAAACATGCACCATATAGTGTCCGCGTTCTCCCAGTAAGTCATATAGAGTTATTGTTCTAACTTAACGTCCCACTGGACATACACATATACAACACATTTTCACTACAGATCATGTGAGGACACTAAACATATTATGTTGTATATCTCATTTTAAATGAAAATGTTTTCACTTAAAGATTTAGCATACTGAATGATTCATTGTCATGAAAACATGAGCATTTGCAAGAAGACTGTAACTTGACATAGCGGGACAGCAGTGTGCGGGTACACGCACAGCAGAATCCTTTAGGACCTCCAGCTCCAAGGAGCTGCCCCAGTTGCTTCAGCCCTAATGAATGCCCAGATAACCAATCCTCAAACAGTGAGTCCAGTCAGTACAGACAGAAAGAGAAAGCTCAGTGATGAAGATGAGAACCAGTCACAGAGGCTCAAGGCTAAAATGTCTTACTCTTATCATCGGTAGGCTCAACTGCATCAGTGTAGAAAGGTGATTTTTTTTCCCCCCCTTTAATTTCTGAGTAGTTTGATGTGTGTTTCTATTACACTTTTCTTTTTTAAGTTAGCAGCCTATTTTTTATAAAGACTACACCTAAAGGTATACACATTTACAAAGCACATCATATCTGTAGACCTACCTGAACCCCATCACACAAACTCAGGGATGCTTTGTTTGAATATGTAAACCACTACACTATTGAGCCACTACTTTTAGTTGTTTCCCTGATCACAAGGGTTGGCCACAGAGGGAAACATCACTTATTTGATTTATCAGATTTTTTATGCCAGATGCAATTCCTGTTGCAACCCCAAAGAGATTTGTGCGCCTTATCATCTTACCACCTAATGACCATAATAAGGTGGTGATTCTTTCACCAGATCACCGTGAGAGAAATACCAAGGGACCTGAGGTGACGCTAACTCAGAACCCTAAAGGTCCTCATCTTTTAAGCACCTGTTAGCTAACTGTGTTTGGCTTATTACTGAACACATCAGGAAACGCTGCTTCATTTGCTCCACACTGTTTCACTGCTTCATTTGCTCATGTTCCCTGTGTACCAGGGAACATGAGGGACATGCACAACACTAGCAAGTGTAAGAACAACAGTCCACACTTGGCTTCCAGCTATGTCATTACCTAAAATGATCTCTACACCGTCCACAGGCAGCGCTGGGCCATACACCAACTTTCACCTCGAATTGTGGTGTTATGCTAAGACCCTTCAGCCCTACACTCAATGCAGATATATATGCACAAACAAATGTCTCATCCAAGAACAGCAACACTGATGCTAAAATAAATGAGTCAAAGGCACCTGTTTCTCACAATATCTTGATGCCTACTTTCTCGCCACACTTGGGAGACCATTTATCACCCATTGGTGATAAATGGTAAATAAGAGTCCAGCTCACATTTTGAAACCTGAGTTTTCACCTCACAATCCAACATGTTCAACTTCTCAGCAGCTCGCCCCCATACACACGTCCTCCTTCCTATTTCCCACACAACTCTGAAGGCTAAAACTATCAGTCTTCCAATGGCCTCGCCTGTGACAAAAATTACAAACCTTACCAGATTCACGCACAATCACTATCACCAAATGCATGACATGTGTTGTATGTGCAAAACCACAAAAAACCTACAAAAAAATAACTCGTCGAAAAAGATAACGTGACATGGAGACAGCATCGACACCATTTCATAACCAACATTTTCATAACTGGGTCATTGTTCTAATCATTGAATAATTAATTATTATTAATCTGCTCTTTTGGGCAACAAATGGGCTCATGGGCTATAACATTCATGTGAGTAATCATCAAGGAAGAATTCTTAAACTCAATGACAATTAAAATAAACATTAGGTGCACTTCTTACACATTCTGGGTGTCCAAGGAATCTTTCATTGATATTCTCAAGTACTGCAACTGTAGTGCAGTCAAATACTTTATCTTAATTGGCATGCACTTGTATAATACTGAGAGGGTTGTAGTTTGAAAGAAACCTTCAAGACTGCTTACTGACATGGAAAGTTGATGAGTGCAGTTCCCATTCGGAAGTTTGCACTTCAGCCAACAGTGTCTACAACGTTCAAAAAGTGACCCGATAGCTCAGCGCCAGTAGGGAATCTGCATCTCTTTTCTCTCTTGGCGGTTCGCTCTCTTTTCTCTTAGCTCTTCTCTGTGATCTGAGGAACAGCTAAGGGCTTTTAGGGTACACAACCAGGGTTTTCACAAGGTTAAACCTACTGGGTACACATCTCTTTGATTGCTCGCACACATCACAGACACTGCAATGCACACGCCAAACAAGAGCAGTTGAGATGACACGGATATTCAACCTTGGCATATGGTAAATCACAGAGTCATTAGAAACGACCGAGATGGCCCTGTGGAATATGTGCATGCGTGCTTTTCTCAAAGAGACACTCAGAGGCAGAAATCAAAGTGCTAACAATCAGTAGGGGGGCTGAAAATCTAAGAAGCATCTTATAAACATTTCTACTGAGAGAGCGGGAAAGAGAAGACTTGTCTGGGCTTTGATTATTATACACAGAGAAACAAACACAGTGTGTTGGCACAGGCATTCACTCCATTTTACTTTTTTATCTAAATAGCACAAATACAAATTATTTTAAAGTGTCTGACACTCAGAGTTCACAGCAAGCACACATTCAAATGCAGAGAAGTAAGAAGCGAGGCGATAATCACATTATAAATGTTCCAATTCCAATTTTACTGTTGCAACAAGAGACACCGTTCCAAAAGAGTTAGAGACACAATCTGTGCTGCTGTTTACAGCCGCATTCTTTTTCACAGTTTTGTAAATGGCTTACACAATATCGCTCTGAACTATACACAAAAATAGCACAAAAAGAAAACCTCTACATATGCACACAGTGTATAGACACAAGACACACCCAAACACACACACCCCTCCATACCTATGCAGCCCATGAGGCATGCTGAAGAAATGATTTTCTGTCAGGCAACTATCCACACAGCACACATTCACTCTTCCATCTCACTGGTCAGATTTTATATCTGATTGAGTTCATGCCAAATACAAATAAACTGTAGCTCTTTCCTATATTAAACTTCCATCCCACTGTTTTTGAACTTTTTTCACTCCTTGTTCTCGTGGCTCTTGTGCTTGAAAGAAAACAAACAAACTTGTAACTCAGTTTGTTTTTGCCCCTGAATTGAAAGTACCCGGGTAATTCACGGAGCTGTGTAGGCTGAGTAGGTTGACGTCTGACAACTTTTCACATGAAAAGTAGATTTTTTTCTTCTTCTGTCTGCATCAGTTTGAGTTTGCTGTCACTGTTGCAATGCCTTTCATGTGGTTCCTCTGTTGTCAGAATCGGTTAACCACATCAGCTGCTCCATAACTATTGTGACATTTTTGAACACTTTGACATTTTCTCTGTCATTTTATTTCAGTAAAATTTCAATGCAATTACTAAACCAATTTTAAAGCACCCAACCTGTGTAACTAGTATTAAATAAACAATGACTATTTGCTTTGCTGTGTATACCATTCAGGCATTACATTTTGATCACTGACATTGAAGTGAATAACACTGGTTATCTCTTCATCATGGCACCTGTTAGTGGGTTGGGTATATTAAGGAGCAAGTAAACATTTTGTCCTCAAAGTCGATGTGTTAGAAGCTGGAAAAATGGGCATGCGTAAGGATTTGAGCTAGTCTGACAAACTGTGGCCAAACTGTGAAGTCTAGATGACGGTGTCAGAGCATCTCCAAAAAGTTTGTTGTGTATGGGGCTGCATAACACAGACCAGTCAAGGTGCCCATGCTGACCCTGTCGACCATCAAAGGCACCAACAATGGGGGTGTGAGCATCAGACCTGGACCGTGGAGCTATGGAAAAAGGTGGCTTGGTCTGATGAATCACATTTTCTTTCACATCACATGGATAGGTGGGTGCATTTGTGGAGCTTACCTGGGGAATACCTGGAACTAGGATTCATTATGGGAAGGAGACAGTGTGATGCTTTGGGCAATGTTCTCCTGGGAAACCTCAGGTTCTGCCATCAGGAACCAGGAATGGTTTGAGGAGCACAACAATGAGTTTGAGGTGTTGACTTGGCCTCCAAATGTCCCAGATCTCAATCTAGTCAAGCATCTGGGAGATGTGCCAGACAAACAAGTCCATCCAAGGAGGCAACACCTCACAACTTACAGGACTTAAAGGATCCGTTTCTAACATCTTGGTGCCAGATGCCACAGCAAAGGAAAAGGGGGACCAACACAATATTAGCCAGGTGATTATAATGTTATTACTGACTAGAGTATACAGTTAGGTCCATATATTTTTAGACACTAACAGTGTTAGAAATTATTAGCTGTTTACCAAAATATGAGGGAGTTACAGTTATATGGCAAATTTGGGCTTTCAGTTTCGTTGTTTTCAAATACAGTGGCAGAATTCACTTACAACCTGTTTCAGTTTCTTCTTCCAGTATTAAACAAGTAAAAGGTCTGTGGCCAAGTACAGTTGCATCTGCATTTGACTCTAAACCCACAACTGGTTTCATTTCAAGGTTTTCAATACAAGTGAGGTTTTTTTTAGGCCATCCTAAAAAAAACCATCAGAGGGAAACTGAACACTAAAAGTAGACAAATCAACAGCACAGAATAATGTGCAGAAAATAAAGAACACACTGGTGAGCATGGAAGCATAAGACAGATAGGATTACTACAGAAGACAATGTTGTGGATGATCACAGGATGATTTTCAGCATAAAGAAAGAAGCTGTAAAAAGAACATTCTCCGTGGGGTGGACATATAAATATCCAGGTCAGCAATTAAAAACAAGATGCCATGAGAACAAACCTATATACAGGGTTTTATACTAGGTATACACCAGTGTTCGGTCTCAAGGATAGAAAGATCAGAGCAGCTCTCATTCAGCATTGTTAATGGCCTTTAGACAAAATTATCAACCTGTACCAGAATAACAGGAAGAGCAGGCCTGGAACTGCTAATCTGAAGTTTACTGTATCTGTGAATCAGCTGAGACAAGGGCGTGATTTCAGAAGCACCAGTTTGCCTGTTTTTATTAATGACAAAGAAGAATAAAGAATTGCAACATGAAATCTTAAGTGTACTGAGCTACACTGTCTGATCAGCCTGAAGCTGACTGGATTTTGCAGGACAACAACCACAAGCTCACTGGGAAAGTAAAATAAATATTCTGCAATCACCTCATCTGACTTTCATGTCAGCTGATGAAAACAAAACTAAAGGGAGACCCACAGCTGCAGTGAAGGCCTGCAAAAGAATCACAAAATCATTTTGGAGACAAGAAAAAAAACTGTTGCATAGTAAGTCCACTTTTGCACACAACAGCACAACCTGAACTGTAGTGAATGGTATCATTCACTACAGGTCAGGCTGTTCAGCAAATGTTCGCTCTAATGTCTCAGGACTTTACAGTGGAACTCAGACTTGACAATCTGACCCCTGTTAATGAATTCAGAGTGTGCAAATCTGTGAACATCAAAACCAATAGAAAAAGAAATAAATATACACTGGTCAAAAAAATAAAGGGAACACTTAAACAACACAATGTAACTTCAAGTCAATCACACTTCTGTGAAATCAAACTGTCCACTTAGGAAGCAACACTGATTGACAATCAGTTTCACATGCTGTTGTGCAAATGGAATAGACAACAGGTGGAAATTATAGGCAATTAGCAAGACATCCCCAATGAAGCAGTGGTTCTGCAGGTGGTGACCACAGACCACTTCTCAGTACCTATGCTTTCTGGCTGATATTTTGGTCACTTTTGAATGCTGGCGGTGATTTCACTCTAGTGGTAGCATGAGACGGAGTCTACAACCCACACAAGTGGCTCAGGTAGTGCAGCTCATCCAGGATGGCACGTCACTGCGGTAAGAAGGTTTACTGTGTCTGTCGGCG
>VVHJ01060914.1:0-12291 GCA_015107715.1 Tylochromis polylepis | reverse complement strand
ATTGGAGCACTAGGCGCAGTGACTCCCAAGCTAGGCGAGTGGCTCCAGCAGATCCCAGGAACAACATCGGAGATCTCTGTCCAGAAGAGCACAGTCCTAGGAACAGCTAAGATACTGTACAGAACCCTCAAGCTCCCAGGCCTCTGGTAGAGGACCCGAGCTTGAAGGATAGACCACCCGCAGGGGGGCGAGCGAGGAATTTTTTATTTTTTTTTTCCACAGTAGGTCAATATTATTTGGACACTGACACAAGTTTTTTTTTTTTACCTGTTTAATGGACATGGACATAATGTGAAGAATCTCAGCTTTCATTTGATGGTATCCCCTTTTAAACTGGATCAAGGGTTTAGGAGTTTCAGCTCCATAACATGTGTAAAAAAAGTAATTGGACAGTTGACTGAAAGAGTATTTCATGGGCTGGTGTGGGCAATTCCTTCATTATGTCATTATCAATTAAGCAGATGGAATTGAATTGAAGTGTGGTGCTTGTATTTGGAAGATTTTACTGTGAACAGACAACATACGGTCAAAGGAGGTCTCCATGCAGATGAAACAAGCCATCCTTAAACTGCGAAAACACAAAAAACCCATCCAAAAAATTGCTAAAATATTGGGAGTGGCAAAATGTACAGTTTGGTACATCCTAAGAAAGAAAGAAAGCACTGGTGAGCTCAGCAACGCAAAAAACCTGACATCCATGGAAGACAACAATTCAATTCAATTCAATTTTATTTATATAGCACCAAATCACAACAATAGTCGCCTCAAGGCGCTTAATATTTGTACAGTAGATCGTACAATAATAGATACAGAGAAAACCCAACAATCATATGACCCCCTATGAGCAAGCACTTTGGCGACAGTGGGAAGGAAAAACTCCCTTTTAACAGGAAGAAACCTCTGGCAGAACCAGGCTCAACAGTGGTGGATGATCACAGAATCATTTCCATGGTAAAGAGAAACCCCTTTACAATAGTCAACCAAATAAACAACACTCTCCAAGAGGTAGTCGTATCAACATCCGAGTCTACCATGATGAGAAGACTGTATGAAAGTTAATACAGAAGGATCGCTGCAAGGTCCAAGCCACTCATAGGCCTGAAGAATAGAAAGGCTAGATTGGACTTTGCTAAAAACCATCTAAAAAGACAGCACAGTGCTAGAAAAACATTCTTTGGACAGATGAAACCAAGATCAACCTCTACCAGAATGATAGCAAGAAAAAAGTATGGAGAAGGTGTGGAACAGCTCATGATCCAAAGCATACCACATCATCTGAAAAACACGGCGGAGGCAGTGTGATGGCTTGAGCGTACATGGCTGCCAGTGGCACTGGGACACTAGTGTTTATTGATGATGTAACACAGGACAGAAGCAGCCGAATGAATTCTGAGGTGTTCAGAGACATACTATCTGCTCAAATCCAGCTAAATGCAATCAAATTGATTGGCTGGCATTTCATAATACAGATGATAACAACCCAGGAGTTTATTAAAGCAAAATAGTGGAATATTCTTGAATGGCCAAGTCACCTGATCTTAACCCAATGGAGCATGCATTTCACTTTTTGAAGACTAAACTTCGGAGAGCCCACAAACAAACAGGAACTGAAAGCCACTGCAGTAAAGGGCATTAAAAAGGAAGAAACCCAGCTTCTGGTGATGTCCATGAGTTCAAGACTTCAGGCTGTCATTGCCAGCATAGGGTTTTCAACCAAGTATTAGAAATTATCATTTTATTTTCAGTTATTTAATTTGTCCAATTTCTTTTGAGCCCCTGAAATGAAGGGATTGTGTTAAAAATGTTTTACTTCCTCACATTTTTTATTTCATATCTTTTTGTTCAACCCACTGAATTAAAGCTGAAAGTCTGCACTTCAACTGCATCTGAGTTGTTTCAATTAAAATTCACTGTGGTAATGTACAGAACCAAAATTGGAAAAAAGTTGTCCCTGTTCAAATATTTATGGGCCTAAGATATATATGTTTATGTAAGTAGATACGTATGTGGGTATGTGGCTACTTACGGAAACTGTTACTTGTGAGTCTGGTTTGTATGTTCTCATAGTGCTGTCCGAGTCCAGCGTCGTCTGTATGTTCTGAGGCAGGATGGCGGATCACATGTGCAAGAGCTCTGAAAAGATGAAGAATGTGAATATGAACACATACATGAAATATGTACAAAAATAAAATAAAAGTAATGGTCTGTTTGACATTTCATATAATCCATAGCCAACTCTGGTTGGGGTGAAAGTTTCAAAGTTGGTTTTCATCAACTCTTTTCACGAGACAATTCACTTGCTCTTCTAAACATCTGCAACACTACTCTGAAGAGAGAGACTGAAAAATAACTGAGGCTAAGGCATTCCAACTTTTAGTTCTTGATGAGTTAAAACTGGATCCTACATATCTTGAATGTAAATCTTTAGACCATTTTTGCCTTCTTAAAGCTTCCACATGTTACATCCCGCATGCAGAATTTTTCTGGTTTAAATCTTAGACCTAGTTTGACATAAACCAGATGTCATCAGGGCTCAGAGTTAGGTTGTCAAAACTGCTTGTCAGAAGGTCGAATACCCACACAGCGTATTGGAGAGGGTTGCTTCTAACTATTTCTGTAACATTCGCACCCATTTCACAGCGTGACCACCCTGCTGTGCAGATGTGAGAAAGGAGATGGGATTTGATCATCTCTCTCTATCTTGAATTTTTTTTTTCATTCTTGAAAATAACAGAACTATTTTTGTCATTTTATTGTAAACAAACACATGCTGCACTGACAGATGTGAGGGAGGTCTTAACAGAAAATATCTACTGATCTCCATTAAATTAAAACGATATGCACCTCGCTCTCGCTGGGTTGGAGAATCGTTATACACCTAGTTTTTATCAAGTCCCACCCAGCACACTGTTATTGCATTGCAGATACACGCCCGCTGCATAAACATTGCAGCCCTTAAGTTTGAAAATAGCAAAAAAATAAGACTAAAGACTCTATTTAATCTTATTTGCTGAACCACGTGATAAAGATACTTAATATGGTGATTTGCAAATGCATAATAAAAAAAAACTTTAAAAGTGATACAATGACAGAAAGGAGATGGGACTGTGGCCTTTTGGCCCCAGTACTTCCATCCTTTCAGACCACCACCTTGATATGCATTTTGATTTTAACTACAAACCTCTAAACCTTCATGATATTTATGGATGTGACGCTATCACGTCAGCAAAATTTGTGCTCAAACACATCTCACACTTCTCACAGCCACCCTTGTGGTAGTTCCTGCTGCAGTCTCCAGAACCATGTTTTACCATGAATACACACATAGACTCACAAAGTGAAAAGAATACCAGCACTGCCATTGTAGCTGGCAAACATACAGGCAGAAGGCAGGGTCTTTGCAGACAAATACACGGACACACTTCTAGTGGGATATAAAGTGAAGATTACATTGTTGTTAAAAAAAAATGCGCTTGAGATTACATTGAGATATATTTTACGAACTCTACACATGCAGGAATTTTGTCTAATTGAGGTTTGATGACATTTAAAACTGCATCTCAGTCATTCAGTAGTTTTTTCCTCACTTTTTTAAAATAGCTATTTGTATGTGGTAGCCATAGCTGGAGTCACTATGTTTTGAGGTTGTCTGCCTCATTCTTGCAACTATTATGCATGAAAAAAATGTGAAGTGAATTTTATTAAATCTTTTTTAAATCTGTATTGATCATTGCACTGTAGAGGCTGGTGAGAAACAGTATTTCGTATTTCTTGGAATACCATACGAAATGACAATAAACTTGATTAACTGATTGATTATAGTAAAATCCACCTAGACTCACTCTCAATCAGAATTTAGTAAAGGTCACTATGACCTCACCTCTTTCCTATTCTTCTCAACATGATCTCTTGGGATATCTTTAAGGGAATTTCTACAAATTGGGTAGAAAGATTCACTCAGTTGAGGCTTACAGATGAAGTTTACAGCTGTAAGTCAAGAGTGTACTTCTAATAAAATTGCAAACAAATATGTAATGGGATGCATTTGTGTTGAAAAATCATACTTTAACAAGCATTGATGTAAACAGCAATGAGCGGTTCTATGATGATGATATCCTGAACTGACTAAAGTCTCTCAGAATGTCCTTCTTTCTTTAATGCAAAATCACTGTGAGTAAATATCATCAACCCTGTGTGTGATTATGTTTGATTGAAAAGCTGTAAATACTGCAAGCAACTAATGATGCAAGGCACAAGTCCCATTATAGGTCATCCGGCTTGGTTTCAGTTGTAACATGCTGAAAATAGGCATAGACCTACTTTTCCAAACTCAATCTAGACTATATCCAGTTTTTGTATTTGCTATCTTCAATTTCGTTATGGATAAAGACCAAAAATCTAACATTCCTGACAGCTAAGATCATTCTGCTTTATAACATTAACAGACTTTTCTGCGTGCATGTGCAGGAGGGAAATGCAATTAAGAACGAGGAAGAGCAGTGCGTTACCCCGGGTTGATAAGACTCACTTAGCGTGCATTTAAACATAATCATAGTTAAAATGTTCATATAAAAATAAAACAACCTGTTGCTTTAACTCGTTTTTGATATAAAGTTTGAACTTTTTTTTTTCCACACTGACGGAATTTATGTAACTTGGGGGCTTTTAAATATTTAGACAGATAAAAAGAAAGAAAGAAAGAAAGAAAGAAAGAGCCAGAAACTGTAATCCAGCAGAACCAAAAGTTACTACATTTACAGCTCACCTTGACATGTTGTCTCTGTGTGGACGCTGCGTCTTTTCCAAACCAAGCTTGGTGAAAATCCCTATCAGTGCCATAATGGCCACGACCCCGCATATGACATAAACAATGAGGTTGGTTTTATCCTTCGCGGACTCGAGCGCCACGTCCACTTTTGGCGGAGGTCGCCCTGTCATCATCCACGGCGGGGTGTCGTAATTCTTACAGGTGGTCTGGTCCAGTCGGGAGCTTTTAAACGCGCAGCAGAACCTGAAGCCACAGGTGCCGCAGCAGTACAGGTAGCTGCCCGTCCTGCACACGAACGGCGGATCCCACTGGCCCATCACGTCGTAGTAGCCACGGCACTTGTCCTCCACGTGTGGGGTCTCCGTGACTCCAATCTCAGCCTCCACTGAGTCGTTAAATCCGGGTATCATATAGTCATCGATAGTTTGACCGGGCTCGCCCTCCGCATCGCACACCATAACTTTCACCAGAAAGTAGCCGAGCAGCAGCTCAGTGCCCCGCATCATTGCTCACTTATTCCGCCCTGCTTGACGCCTTGGCGCGCTCTCACAAACTCGGAAGCATCTTCCAAGGAGATGAGATACAGCCATGCGTAATCGGGAAAAGGCTGATTCCAACCTCCATGCGTAAAAACAATGTGCCACTCTGTACTTTTTCTTTCCTTTAACAACAACAGCAAAAAGATTGTTGTTAAAAAGCAGTTCAGAGACCCAAAGGGTGGCTTATAGTAGTAAATAGTTGGAGAGCATCACCGAAGCTGTGCCCCTGGCTGTGCTGGAGGGTGTCACACACCTCTGAGGTTGCTCCACTCCACAGAGCCCGTCACAGAGACAGAGAGAGTGGGAGAAAGACAACGCAAAGGACCCGATGAGCATGTGAATTGGGGGAGAGAGAGAGAAGGGAGAGAGCCAATGGGAGAAAGAGAGTGCGATGTGCAATAGCGCTAATTACAAGCCGTGACAGCCCATTATTATCGGGTTGTGCCGTAAAATCGTCTCTAGGCTACAATTCGTGATCCACATCAACCAAAAAAACAGTCATTCGAAGCAGTAATTTCCAAGTTTAGTTGGCAGGGCTTTGATGTGTAGAAACAAGCGGTGTTATTATTGAGTAACTTAGTGACGTCTGCACAGGAGTGCAATGATTGATGGTTATAATGAGAAATCATAAAATAAATACGTTTTCAGCGAAGCTCAGCCAGTGTAAAAATCTACACAATATTCCGTATATGAAACAATTAAAATGAGTAGCTTTTGACAGTGAATTTTATTTTGTGCATAAAGATAAAGGATATACACAGTGTGTTACATTGTTTAGTCGACTGAGTTGTGATTAAAAAAGTAATGGCATCCATCCAAACCTCTTTCTTGTTTAAGCATAAGGTCATGTTGAAACAGCAGTGACTTTTCAAGTTGCACCACAAAAAAAATGTAATTTGATCAATGACAAAAGAGTCCCAGAAACCATGCATCAGAAATTAGACAGGACACTGATTTAAATAGTTTTCATCAACACACAAACGAGGTTCTAATAAATCACAAAAGTTTTCATTTCCTCGAAGACTATCCAAGGAGAAAGCGTTTAATTTTAGCAGTTTTAATTAGAGCGGTAACCCTCCTGTCCTCTGTTATTGTCGCTTCTCCCACACGATTGTAACACAAGTGATTTCTAGAAAACTATCATTCAGGGTGTGTTTTTTTTTTCCTGCTCCACAGAAAACAAGTGCTGTTGAGAATTTATCTTCAGAAATCTTTTCTTGAAGGGTGAAACTAAATATCCAAAATAGAGTGTTTTAAACTTGATTTAAGCTCTTTTCTCTTATTCTGGAGCTTCTTTATCAGCCATGTTTGTACAGAGGATATATTCTGATATGTGTAAAACTCCATCCAGGCTTTGGATCAGAATTTCAGATTAAAGCACTTTTAATAAGCTTTTTATATATGAACATTATAACCTGGTTTAGGATTATAATAACCGCTGAACTATCTTCACAAGTGCTCCGTAACAGTATTTCCTTCACTGCTCATATAAAAAAAAACAGACCATTTGTTGACCTCAGCTATTGATTACTACTCAAACGGACGATGAATGAGTCTCGACAAGTACAGAGCTGCAAAAACAGGACCGTGGCAAATTATTTTTAGACAAATCGTTTCATCTAAACTTATGATTAGTGAAAGGAGGCCTACCATCTGCCACCTGAGAATTCTCACTCTTCTTGTTTGATGTTGAATCATCGTAGCTATGGGAGGCTACTTTTATTTATAGTTGGCTGTCAGAGGAGTTTTTGCTTGTCTTTATGAATCTTTAAAGTGTACTATAAATAGTTTTACACAGTCCCCAGGGACGAAGCTTCAGAGTTCCTCTAAAGTGCAGGCAATAAAGCTTTAAAAGGACCAGATAAACTCCAGATAATAACTTTGGATCTATATATTCTTGTGAAGTTTAAAATGCTAAATTAATGCCCAATGAACAAAGCACATTCTAGTTTCATTGCTCGTTATTCCCTCCATCAGTTTGTATTTTTTTGATGATGGTGACACTATACTTTTTTTAAGTAGATGGAGAACTTTCTTTAGTAGATCACTAAAGAATTTAACAACCAAGTCATTTTAATAAAAAAATTCTGCTTATAAATTCAGTCTAGAAAATTACTGTTTATTTGGGTCTAAACTGTTTTCATATATGTCCAAATTAAGACTACCACAAAGTAAATGCTAAAGCTTTAGTGTTTATTAGTCTGTTCAATTAGTTTTTGACATCTGTTGTGTTATCACTGTTTTTTTTTAGCAAGAGGCACATAGTTTAACATTTCAACTCTCAGACTAAGCTCAAGTAGATAATGAATAAAAAGAGGAAATTACATGATGTACCCTAAAAAAAAAATAACACAAACTTTAATGAAGGGACTTTATTAGTTAAGGTTTTGATTTTAAAGCATTAGCAGCTAATGGATTTCTGCAGGATTGCTCTACAGAAATCAAATACGCGCTTCATAAATTCTAGCAATTTGCACAATGAAGCTGCCATATGACATGACTCTGGCAGGTAAATCTTTGCCAAAGAGTTAGTCACTCTGTGCTGTGTTTTGGGTGGGAACAGGTGGGCAAACGCAGCGGTTATAATTCTGCTCTGACAGGAGCGTGCTTAATGAAATGCTCACACGGTGGGGGATTTCAGTGTAATCCTGTTTTGTTTCAACTGAGTAATGCAACTGTCACTGACTGCTGTTACAGTCTTCTGGTGGGGATTGCCCTACGGGGAACCATGAACTACCTGTATGCATACTGTGATATATAGAGTACAGTCGGGGCAAGACAATACTCTCACCATATGTTGCCCATAACAATAGAGTGCTGTGATACAATGGTTAAACTGAATATTTATATGACACACCATGACATCTGTGTAAATGAAGAGGAAATAAAAGGCACAAAAAGGGCTTATGCATTTATTCACTGCAACTATGGTGTTTATTGTTATTAGCAGTAGTAAGTAGTAGTATTCATTTTGACTCCTTGTAGAAACACTTAGTTACAATAAGTCAGATTGTTGGAGGAATCAATTTGCAGCGATTGTATCTTTTAATAAAATTACCAATATTTGGTAGCTTGGATGGACTCCTGCCATCCGACAATTCTGGTAAGGATAAGTGCAGCCTAAACCTATTGCAGCATAACTAAGGGGTGGTGCAGTGAGCTCAAGGGGTAGTGTCAGGGAGGCTGGAGGGACAGGTGCACGGTATTAAACTAATGAGGTTTTCTCCCTTATATAGTGAAGCCGGAGCAAAGAGTGGGTGTGTTTTGTGCGGGAGACCAACTGAAAAGCTGAACCCGGTGTTGAGCTGAAGAACTGCCAAGGAAACAATACTGTCACCAATAAAATGAACAAAATAAACACGGTGTTGGTTCATGGTCATTTCTGTGAAACCCAGTCGCCATGTCGGACCCGCAGGCCACGCCACCGGCGCAGCCTCTCCAGATTCTGGCCCAGATGCTGGCTGAGATGGCGGCTATGCATAGGGACCGGGCGGTGGTGCAGCAGGAGCAGTTGACGAAATTGCAGGACCAGGCGGATCGGCAGACGCAGGTCCTGGAGTGGCCATTGTGAAGACCATCTCACACAGGCCCAGGGAGCGGATGTTGCCGCGTTGCAGCAGCACTTTGCAGACGTGTTCTCCCCCCTCTCCGGCTGTACGTCTCTCATCAAGCATCATTTTGAGACGCAGCCTGGCATGACGGTGCATTCAGGGCTCTACAGGTTTCCCGAACACAAAAGGCAAATTATTCAGAGGGAATTGGCTAAAATGCTAAAAATGGGAGTAATAGAAGAGTCACATAGTGTCTGGTGTATCCCCATAGTTCTTGTAGTGAAGAAAGATGGGTCTATACAGTTCTGTGTGGACTAAGTAAATGAAGTGTCACACTTTGATGCTTATCCCATGCCCCGGGTCGACAAGCTCCTGGGCACGGCCGGTTTTTTCACGACACTGGATTTAACCAAGGGCTACTGGCTGATTCCCTTGTCTGCAGAGTCCAAGAAAAAATGGCCTTCTCCACTCCGTATGGTTTGTACCAGTTCGTTACACTTCCGTTCGGCTTGTTCAGATCCCCGGCCACGTTCCAGCGCCTCATGGACCGGGTGCTGCGGCCGCACGCTGCATATGTTGCTGCCTACCTGGATGATGTGATCATCCATGGTGACATCTGGGCTGAGCATGTGCAGCAGGTGGCCACGGTCCTGGAGTCCCTGAGGTAGGCGGGGCTCACGGCCAAACCAAAGAAGTGTGCGGTTGGACGGAGGGAGGTACAGTATCTGGGGTACCACTTGGGGGGCGGCAGGTGTGTTCACAGGTGAAGAAAACAGCAGCTATTGCATCCTGCCCGCGCCCCAAGACAAAAAAGGAGGTGAGATGGTTCCTGGGGCTGGCGGGTTACTACCGCCAATTCGTGCCTGGCTTTGCAGACCTGACCAGCCCCTTGACTGATCTCACCCGAAAGGGTGCTCCAGATCTGGTCCAGTGGACGGGGCTGTGCCAGGCGGCGTTTGTGCAGGTGAAGAAAGCTCTCTGTGTTGAGCCGCTGCTCCACACCCCTAACTTTTCTCTCCCTTTTGTCCTGCAGACTGACACCTCGAACAGAGGGCTGGGGGCTGTTTTGTCCCAGCAGGTAAGGGGGTCGACCAGCCCGTTGTCTACATCAGCCGGAAACTGACAGAGCGCGAAAGACGGTACAGCACAGTGGAGAAGTAGTGCTTGGCTACCCGGTAGGCAGTCGACTCCCTTCGTTTTTACCTCCTGGGACGCTCATTCACCCTCTGCTCGGACCATGCCCCGCTGCAGTGGCTCCACCACATGAAGGATGCCAACGCCCGCATCACCCGGTAGTATCTGACTTTGCAGCCATAAGGCCAGGGGTGCAGATGGCTGTGGCCGATTTCCTGAACAAAGTTGTCGAGAAACACAAGCGCTGGAGACAGTTCCACTAAGACGCACTGTATGGCACAGTTAAACAGTTAGCATGTATGTACAGCATGCTGTAACATGTGTAAAACTGGCTAACTAGATCTATTTCATTCTTATTTTGTACTGAGATGGCAGGAGTCATGAAGACTGGACAGCTTGGTATTTTTTTTAATAGGAACAGTGACGCCTCCATGAAGGCGGAAATGACTGTGGTGCTCATGCCTTAGTGATAAGTGAAGAAGAAGAGAAGAGCAACTAGCCCTTAGGCGTCAGTGCATTTAGAGTTGGATTGCAACTCTACTATTGCAACTGATAATGAATCCCTCATTATGAAGATGAATGCACTTGTGAGAGGCACGGTCTAAAGAGAGGTGTGAAAAGAGATATGTAGTCAGATGAATCATCCTCCACCATATTCTTGACAAGTGGGTGTGTTTGTGTGGGGAACACTAAGGGCTGTACTCACACTTGGCATGGGTTCCTTGTACCGTGTACCGTGCCCAAGCACAATTGTTCCTACTCCCCCGCTGACCTGAACTCACACTGTGTTTAACAATCCAGGCCCAAATAGGCTTCACTTTCTCTCAGCATCTCGGTTCCTCTGTTATCTTTCATGCATACACACTTTGTAAACGCACACAGTGAGGCTAATGATTTTCTGCATTTTAAGGCTTAATTGGGGCGTTCTTAGGACTACTTAAATTTGTTAGAGCATTTTTCACAGCTGCAGGTGTAGTTGAGGAAGCTCTGGAGTTCCGTGTTTGAATTTGGTTAGCTCCCTGAATGCATATCATGTAAGAGTCCATCTGTGCATGCAATGATCACAACTGTCATCCAATTTGGAATAAGAAAATTGTATAGCCCCAGATGACTGACCCCTACAGTGAGGCCTGAGTCATTCGGACAAGGGTCACTACAAAGTTGGTTTTAGTGATCACCTCTTTGTGTAGGGTTCACTGAATGATTACCCTGTTGATTAGTATGAAAATGATGTGAATCATATGCTAACCAGATTTCAAGCCAACTGAACACATGTGTTAGACTGCATTCTTCAAAGCCATCATCAAAACACCAAATCATTCTTCTGGAAGACTGGAAGCCTTAATACAACTGTAGATTGTAAGGTGTAGAGACATCACGCATCACAAGAACAGCTTTCACGCTGTAATTTGGTTTCTCCTGTAGTTTGTCACCTGTTTGTATGTTATAATTATCAAAGACTATAGACACTGTATGTATAAACTTTAGCATGACTGAGGTAAGGCTTTATGTCTCTGTTGTGTTCTTTAAGCAGGTGGCCAAGCCCCTCGATTAGAGTGAAAGATCAGGTGAGGTAGAGCGTGGTTGTGTCAGATCTGTAAAAGAAACACGTGGAGAATAACATTAGCACTTACATTCAGTGTCAGCAGCAGTGTGACAGCATGTTTAATTGGTTTTGATGTTATTTCAGTTATCTGCATAGTCATACTTCATACCTTTCTGTCACATTTGCGTTGTTTCCCTTACAGCTTCTTGTTTTGTCACCTCAGGTTAGTTCTATTCTCTTCTTCAGGCCTCTATATTTATCTGTTCTTTTAAGACAGCATCTTTTACGTGTCATTTTAACATCAGTCCTTTGATCAGGTTGAACAGGATGAGATTTCCAAAGTGTGCTATCCAGAGTGAGGTGGGTCTAAATTTGGTCCTTTGCACTTTTATAACTTGGTGTTTACTCCTCAGCCGTAAAAGGCTGATTGAGTATCACTGTCACCCTGTTGGGCAGGCGGGCAATGTGGACACCCAAGTTTGTGGATGTGATAACTCGAGAACGAGTAAGAGTTTCAAATTGATACCATAGGTGCATCTACAAAAAATCTCAGGTGAGTTTGTATTTCAGTGACCTTGACCTGAAGGTCAGGAGTCAAGTTTTCTGAAAATCTTGTGAAAGTGATAACTTGAGAACAAGGCGATATGGGTTTCTGAAATTGATACCATAAGTCAGTGGTTCCCAAAGTATGTGTGTGTGTGTGTGTGTGTGTGGGGGGGGGGGGAAGAAAAAAAAAAAAAAGCTTGGACACAG
>VVHJ01060913.1:0-16622 GCA_015107715.1 Tylochromis polylepis | reverse complement strand
CTTCCTTTTTTTTATTTTTTTTTTTCTTCCCCCCCCCCCCCCCCAGTTTTTCATTTTTAATTTAGAAATTCAGTGAAGCGGTTATCTAACAAACACACACACAAACTCTCTACTTGTTTGTTTATTAACAATGTTGGTTACTATTCCAGTAGCTTCAGATTACGGGATGCAATTAAAGTGTATGAGGTGGAATTATTATTATTTTTTTTGTGAATTACAGCAGCGTTGTTTAGGTTTTCACATCTAACTTTTTTAATCTAACTGACAGTAGCACCCTTATGAGTGATGTTTGCATGTGCCGACAAATGCTGTTAGTGGAAGCTTAGGGAAATTTTTGGGTCTAGCGTCTGCAGAAGAGAGAGAAGCAGACAGCGGCAGGAAGTGAGGAGAGACACAGTTATGAACAGGGCAGGAGGAGGAAGACAAGTGAGACACAAACTCCAAGCAGATAAAAGGGGGGAAGAAGCCTGCTTGTGCACTCACCATAGAGTTTCAGTAAATAAAGCCTTTTGTGAAAGATACACTGGGCGTGTTAGCAGTGCATACTCATACTGCATACTGGTGTAGTGGTTTGGGTGTATTTGTTTTGTTGTAATAGTGATACCCATATAAGTTAAATATTAGTCATCCGCAGAAACCCTAAATAACTGGCTGATTACTTCTCCATTACCTGGGCAGGGCAGACTGAAATAATGCACTCTGAGGCATAAAATTTAACTCTGAGTTATTCCCCATTAACAGAGTTTACATTTATTGTTCATTCATTCATTTGCCAAAAATATACTTGATGTATGTATAAAAAAAATTAACATTAATATGTGGAGTTTGCTGACGTGGTAAAATTTTACCACCAGTCCACTTCACTCTGTGCCAACCAGCGATTTCTGATATATTTGCAGAGGTGATTGAGGTCTTAGTTAACAATTAACAAAGCTGTGACAGTGTCGGGGAAAAACGAACATTATGGGCATCATAAAAGTGGACCATGTAGAAAAACTCCTTACTAGAGTGCTTTAAATGTCAGGTGTGCTTGATAATGGGACCAGTGTTATTCTGTTATCCTTACCTTTCTCTCTAGTAGTAATGTAGTAATCTACTGTTTATGCTTAAGTTGTAGGTAAATTTTCACTTGGGCTAAAATGAGTGTATGTTCAACCTTTTTGAGGACTATGTTCTCAAATTTTGAAGTTATTTCAAACCAGGGTGTGTGTGGCAGAGTTTTATTTCGTACTGGCATAAACTATATAAGTTGTAAGCTTGTCGGGTGCCACAGTCCTTCTATCAGTGCTTTTGAAGTGGGGTTGAACTGCAACACTAGGATTAAATACCCTTCTTTCAGAATAAGTAATTGTGAAGGGCCAAGGTGGTTAGTAACACAGTGTGCAGTCCTGGCTAAAACTTTGTTTCTCAATGACTTTGCTGCTTCAGTTTTTATTTAGACTGTTTTTGAAACGTTTTTATGATGTAGTGAGGAAAGATCACAAAGATTTCATAAGTTTCAAAATTTTTTAGTGGCAAATACATTTTTATTTATTTATTTTTTTTAGATTTGATGTTGGTGCCACTGGCTAAACATTTGGTCACATGTGTAGTTTTTGAAACAAATGGGTTTTATTTTATCTAAAAATGGAAAACCAATCAAATAGCAATTGGAAATCATAGTTCTGGGCCATTAAAAGAGGTGAGTTTAACAGAAAAAAACCATACACTGTCAACATGTAATGGTGAAGTAAGTTATCTTAGAGAACTGACCAAAATTGCTCTAACAGAACAAGAGACTAAGGGGAGCTTATTGCATAAGTAAGCACAAAGTGGAAACAAACACTGACACATTATGTAATTACAAAAACACAAAACCAACAGTGTGATATTATGAGCCACATTTAAATGTTTATGTATATGTGCAATGTGTATCAAAAATTAAGGTAACTAAATATGTTAATAACTTTCTATGTTGCGTAGCTACTAGGTCCATCACACTATTAATAACTTATTTTCATGTATAATGGCTTAGACTGGATTACTAGTGATGGGTATTAAGAACCATAAATTCAAACTAGTCTGGTAAATCGTGCCTCTTAATATTTATGTAATGCTTATTGACTCTAAGATAGCAAACTTTTTCAAATTTCCAAGCACCCTTTAATAATTAACATCCAGGCATTGCTGTCTGTATACATCATGTGCCTTCTGGTTATGAATCATAGGCTGGACTGTTCAAAGTCCTGTGTGAGGTTTTTTTTTTGGGGGGGTAGGGGGGTGGGGTGTGTGTGTTGTGTTTTGTTATTTTCTTTACTCTGCGTATCTGACTGAATTATCTTTTTTGGTATGCCACAAGGTTCTATTTTGGAGCCTTTATGGTTTTTGATATATATGGTCCTTATGGTCCACATTTGTTATCACTGATACACAGATGACATTTAATTATATATCTCGTTTAGGCCTCGAAATGTTTCTAAGTTATAGATCTTGCATAGGTGCAAAGACTATTAAAAATTGGATGGCTCACAATTTTTCTGACTCAATAAAGAGAAAACAGAAGTCCTTGTTTGTGGCCCTTGTGAGATTTGTGCCTAAGGTAATGGAAACACTTTGGCAAAGGTGGCGAAGGGACCTATAGTTACACAAAGAAACTTGGTTTAACTTTTGACTCAGTTTCAGTTTGGATGTTCGTGTTAAATCTTAGGTTCATGCTTGCTTTTATGACTTAATAAATATTGCATTTTGTCAATATTTATATAACGTCTATTGATTCTAAGATAGTTAATGTTTTCAAATTTCTCACCACCCTTTAACAATTAAGATTCTGGTGATGCTGTTTGTTTATGTACTGTGTTCGCTGGTCATGACTGACAGGCTAGACTGTTCAAAATCCTGTGCTCACTTTACTCTTCATATCTGTGTGAATGATCTTTTTCAGTAGCTGCTTCTAAGTTCACCTCGTCTTTCACTTCTTGTGCTTATGGTGTACCACAAAGTTCTATTTTGGAGCTTTTTTGATTTCAATTGTATGATCCTTGTTCTGCACATTTTGAGAACTTTTAAGGACATTTCTTATCACTGATATACAGATGACATTCAGTTAGAAACATTCTTGAGAATTAAGAGATATATAAGTTACAAATCTTGCATAGGTGCAAAGACTGTTTAAAAATGGATGGCTGACAATTCTTTCTGACTTAATGAAGACAAAACAGAAGTCTTTGTTTGTTAGATTTGTGCCAAAGGTAATGAAAACTCTGAGGACCTAGAGTTACTACAGGAACCTTTGGTTAACTTTTGACTCGGCTTTCACTTTGGATACTCACATTAAATCTCTGGTTCGTGCTTGCTTTTTTCACTTAAGAAATATTACTAAGTTGAGTTCCATTGTGTTGCACTCTGAATTGGAAATTGTTATTCATAGCTTTATCTCATCACTTCTGGATTATTGCAATTCACTGTTCACTTGTCCTAACAAAACCTTGGAATATCTACAGGATGCAAGTACTCACAGATTATACTGCTGCTACTTCAGTTGCACTGACTACCCATCAACTTCAGAGTCCACTTTAAGGTCCAAGGTTTGCCTTTTAGAGCTCTGCATGGACAAACACCAACATGCATCAGTGAACATTTGCATCAACAACCGCTCTTTTAGCTGAGGTCTTGTGATCAAACTTTTTAAAATTTGCTTTCAGGAAATGTTTTTATTTCTGGCATTTTTGTTGTGATATTAGTGATATTATTCTTGAAAGCTGCTATATAAATAAAAATTTACTTACTTACCTAAATTTAACCCTTAAAAGCTGATGGGAGCCCTGCAATCCTATTTGCAGATCAATTTTTAAATCCTGTTAGAATTGCAACCAAATAAGTTGGAGGGTTTTTTTTGTTTGTTTTTTTTTTTGCATAAGAAAATGTGGGAGTTTTATTTGGATATCATGCATTCAACATGCCCTAGGCCACAGTTTCCTTCCACTAATGGGTTTTCAAAAATAATGTAAAAGGCGCATGTAACAACACAAACATTATAATCCAGACACATGCTTTGCCAATCTGATCAGCTGTTCATCACACATCCTACGTTGGAATAAATGTCATCACATTGTCAGCATGAACTATCACATGGTTTAATGTGGCCACTACCTTTGAAAACCGGACGTGACGTCATTTTTGCGGGAAATGTAGTTTGTTTGTTTTTTCCTCCAGGGCCTTTCAAAGCTCCACTAGTTCTATTGAAAGTCATGTTTGACTTTGTGGCTTCCTGTATAGTTCTTGGGACACTTTGATTACACTATTGGAAACAGTTTATTTTAATGCACATGCTGTTGTTTTTGCAAATTGTGCACAATAATGTCTATTTTTGATTTTGCTGCAGTTTATAAAAATGAGTATATATCAAAAATGAAACTATGAAGACACTCAAAATAATTTTCCTGTGACTGAAAACTATTTTGTGTAACTTGTTTTCCATTTACAATTTTGAGGGACACACCTTTGACATTTCTGTAACTAGAAAAATGTGTAAACAAACAAACCAACAACTACAACAACAAAACAAACAAACAAAAACAAATTTCAATTTCTTTGTAGTTTAATTTGAGATATAACAGTTATATTGATACATAGTAATTTGAAATGCTCCAAAGAATCGTACAACAGTATAGACAAATGTAAAGATGAGCTGTGGTGGACTTGTTCTGTATTAAGCTAAAAAGAGTAAATGAGAAAACAGCTAAATGCTATATAATGTATATAAAGAGGTAGTTGCACATGAATAAGGCAACACCAGCAAAATCAGAAAACTGATAAACAGACCATTTGTTATATTAATAGGTAAGGTTCAGCATATTTGGCTGTTTAAGCAAAACCCCAGCTTTACTATCTTCTTTTGCACAGCTTCTCGGTTCCAACACTGCTGGGATTATCTAAAATTGCAACTACTTTGACCTTAAGGTCTATCATTTGCTGTCATTATCAAAATAACTCAGATCAAGGTTGGCATTGAGTTTTGGCACTCTTTAAAATCTTCCTAATTAGGGCTTGATCCCTGCTGTGCGTTCCCTTTGGGTAGTTGTAACTTAGTTAGCCTAGTTTAAACTTAGTGTAAGCAGTACTATTGTCCAGAACTAACCAATTCTGTGTTGTGAATTTTCGTTAATATTCAGTTTCTGGGGGTTTTTTTTCATAGGTTTTATAATTTAAAAAATGTGATATGTATTTAATGACTGAAAATAGTTAGCATTTTTGTGCCTTAATATACAGTCTCATGTTTTAATGCTAGTGGCTAATGCACGTGTTAGTTGATTTAACATTTTATTGAGCAACTGCTATTGATTAATTGAGTATTGGTTTCTTACCGGCGAAGTAAAATGCAGAGAGCTTCAGTACTGTTTCTGCCATAATTAGAAACGCATGAAATTTTACCGCCACTCACATGATGCCCCAGTTTCTTGTGTCCTACAACAGCTTTTATAGATCTAGGCTAGTAGCACTTTGCTATAGCCTATTTTTCACATGTCAGAAAAGAAATTGTGTCAAAATACAAGATGGTATTTTAATAATACTGCAACAAAAGGGCAGTGCATAAGTATGAATATATCAAAGAACAGTGCAGACTTTCAATGTATTTAGCTCAATTTCACTGGAGTTGATGTGTGAGGTTATAGTTTAAGTTTTTAGTTGATGCAGGGCCATGACAAATACATGTTGGCAAGCATGGGTGGGTGGGGCTGTTGGTAAGGCATTTTAAGCAGTACAAGCTACCATTGAAGGCCTTTTAGTGAGCTTATATTTTCCTTGCATACACCTGAGCTGGGTATTTTCCTTTTCTGGTTTGTTTCAGGTAGCTCTGATTTCTCTTTGCATCCCATATATGCTGTTGTAATCTCTCTGACTTTTGTTTGCAAACAACCAAAGCCACACAAGTGTTACAATATTTTAATTCAGTTGAATTTTATTTTATTTATGAAGCACCAAATTACAACAACAGTCACTTCAAGGCACTTCATACTTTATGGTCAAGAATTACATTACATGCATTACAGAGAAAACTCCATAATCAGATAACTGACTATGAACAAGCACTAGGTGACAGTTGGAAGGAAATATCCTTTTCACTGGATGAAACCTCTGGCATAGATGGTTTCCGGCAGGGGCAAACCTGTTGGGGATGAGGGGAAGCAGCAGCCAGCAGCAAGAACATATAGCAACATAACTAACCAAGCACCCATGTAGCCTAATTGCTTACAATCCATTCCTGTGACAGTGACATGACAATATTGCCATATAATAAAACTGGAAAAAAAAAAATCTACCTGTGTTGTTGTACCTTGGGTTAAAGTTTTTAAACGGCTGGTTAAAGCCCTCCTTTTCCACCATGTAACTGCTTCTCCTGTCATATGAAGTCCATCTAGTGAGCGCTCCAGTCAGTTATTTAGGGCTGCACATCACCAGCTGCTTGCATCTCCTCACATGCCATCATAGCCTTGTGGTGCTTTGATGGAGTTATAACTGTTTTCGTCAAGTGGTGAAACAGAGTCGCAAAATATGTAAGAAAACTGTTCCGATTAAAAATTTAAACAAAATATCGTCCTCTGTAATAGCTACATTTTAGTTACTATATTGTCATAGGCTGACATGCTGGTCTCACACTCAGACATCGGCTTGTGTCATTGTTATGCATGTAAATGCATGGTATAACACTTTTGTATTACATAAAAATTTATAAGAATATTATCGCAGAGGGTGTGATATGGTGCAGCTTTATTGTAGATTTTAGCCTATTTTACATGGAAAAATGAACATAGTATTGTACTTTAGGTAGCTAGTGTAACAGTGACTAAAGGCAGACCAGTGCTATGATATATAAAAAAGCAAATTGTGTAGACACAAAGTTTAAATGTGAAACAAAGCACTGCTAGAAAGTCAAGAGATGATTTCCCATTCAGTTTATGTCAGTTGTATAATGAGGAAGCAGACTGCAAAAGATACAGTTTGAGCCTACATGGTAATGAGCTTTAAGACTAGACGTACCTATACACTTTTGTCTGGTTCTTGTTGCCCTGGCTTCCACACGACTAAACCTTTAACATACACTTTTATGCTTAACGGATTATGGAGGTTGTATACATAATTTAGATAAAATAGTACGTTAATATAGATGAACAAGTAGCTATTTTCCCTTCCATTTTCCCTTCCTTGCCATGAGGGTATCAAAAGGGCGCAGTGATTGCCTCTTCACATAAAGACTGTAGAGGTCGCAGAAACCCAGACAACAAGGCCCCAGAAGACTTGGAGTACAGCATAAGTTAATGATCCTTGAAAGCACCAAAGTCCAGGCTAGTTGAGAATCATCATGGTGTTTTGTAGGGATTTAAAGTGTGTTTTATTTACATCCAAGAAAGGTGTATGTTTTGCGATTTTTCTAAATGACACAGGCTATCAATTGTCCAGTTTCAGTCAGAAAACACTATTGGCAAGTTGGGAATTTTCTGCCTAAGTCTGCTAAGTCATTGTAGCTGTGAGACTTGTCTTTGTAGTCAGGTTGTTGATAAATGCAAATATGTAGTCAGTGCCGGGTACCACACTAATTACTCCCTGTTGACAACAAGGCTTCTCTGTGCTATCCCACATATACTTTATGAAGTGTCTACACCACACACAGATGAACAGAGCATCTAGCTAATTTGTGTGATGGTCCTCTGGGGCTGTATGGGCCTGTCATCTTTATCCATGACCCATAAAGCCACAGGTGGTTTTCTCATTAGAAGACAGAAACTCTCAGTACACTGGTTGTTGTGACATTCAGCTCCCCAGAGACTTGTGCAAGCACCTATCCTGTTTTTGTGGCCTGTCTCATCATTACCCTTGGCCAAACACCTTTGCACTGTCAGTTAACAGACTGACTGGAGATAACATGTTTGTGTGATAGCAGGATCGTTAAGGTATGAATAGCATACGTTGTAGGTTTCATAACATAAATTAGTAAAAGAATGATATGGAGTCTTAATATTTCAACAACTTCAACTGAATTCATTCAAGACTGAAGGATTTTTGCCTTTAGGCCCTTCGAATTTTAAATCCAACATGGGAAGGAATAGAAATGGCACAATGAACAATATTATTCCATGGGCACTGTACTATACCTGCAGTCATGCAGTTAAAACCACAGTTCATCTGACTTTTTTCAGAATGATAATCACTTGTCTACCTTTGCATAGTCTGGTCATGACAGCGAGTTTTCCAATACAAGAAAATTGTCCCTGCAAAATTATGTAAAACTTTCCAGTGGCTGTCTCATTCTGCCTCTCACACGGCTTCTGAAGCTGATCGGGTCACTTCATCAATGATGCTTGCGATTCTGGTTTTTGGATTAATTTTTGGTAGCATTTCAAAGGGGTCATACCACTCTGCAACACTAAATACACAGTCTGTTATTTTAAGAAAGCCACATCAAGCTGTAGATTAAATGAGAAAGTTAGATGTGTTTATGGCATAGATAAATTGTTATTAAGAAGCAACTGTGCAACGGCAAAAAACGTTCAGTTTGGTACCGTTTCTATCCTTATATAAAATGCTAACACCTGTAATTCCTTCTACAGGTGCTATCATTGTCTTGACATCGGGCAAAGCGAGGCAGCTTTGGTGTTGTCCAGTGTCTTTGACTTGTCCAAGAAAACTTTGATGGCTTACTTTAGTTTTACAGAGGGAATCTGAATTTCACACTTGCAGTGCTGTTGGTTTTTTCAACACTAGCCTTACTTTTTTCTTAGGCAATATTTCTGTTACTAACTAATATTTTTTTATTTTATGTAGCTATGCCGCAAAATCCCAAGGCAATTATTCATTCCTGAGTATTCACCACTAAGGAAGTTTTAAAGTATAGCACCAGGTCTGTGAAAGATGCTGGTAAATCATTTTCTTCTTATGAGTCTGACCTTCTCAGTGGCTCTGTTTCTTCGAAGTGGGACCATAGTCGAAGGACTTGGCCTAACCAAATTAACTCATTCCAATGGGTAGGGCTCTCTGAACTACCATGTTATTCAAAGGAACAAACAGAGTTACATTTTATCAATATAATCATTCACTGCAGCCAGGTTAGCCCGGTTATGTAAATATTGTCCTTTCATTGTCTCTCTGTGGGGGTGTTTGTTTGCCTGCTGTAAAGGGATACAGATGGATGTCTTGTTCATTCATTGTTAGTGGGCTCCAAAGGTAAAAAAAAAATTGTAATTGGATAGAAGTCTTTCAAAATCTCGACAACGAGAGGGCCAACACCCTTAGATCACAGAACAGGAAGAAGACCTAGAAGATAAGATTCATTTCTTTAAAAAGCAGTTGTGTGGGAATATCATATTTGTTTACCTGCACTGACATAAAATGTTTTTGTATTTACATTTACACAAAATGGTAATTTTATTACATGCAGACATCTAGGTTAAAGGCAACATGAGCTTTTCACATGTGAGATTTATTGGTGCAAAGTAGACAACTGATCTGCTGGCACTTTCTCCTTATACTCTCAATAAATTAGTCCTCGTTCTGAGCTGTGAACATCAGCAAGTGTCCACATTTCACCACTTACACTGGTACATAAGTGACACGGAGGGTGTTTTTAGAAAAAAAAAAAACAGCCTTTAGTTGGCGGAAGTTCACATAGACCTCTTGAAAGTCAGCCAACACCTTTCAAAGGTGTTAGGCTTCCCCTTGTTCACTTTTCTCTACAATGCTGCATTTGCTGTAGCTCAGAAAGTTTATAGAGAATAGAAGTTATTACTGCAATGTGGCTGTGTGAATCTGTGTCAGGTTAATGAGATTCAAATAGTTAAAAGAATCTTTGGCAAGAGTTTTTACAAAAGCTGGAACTGGTGCTTTGACTCTTTACTTTATTACATGCCTGCAGCAGCAGGGAACATCCATGAGTGTCTCCAGTCCAAGAGCGTTGCTTGCATGTCGGCATGTGACACATGAGTAGTAACTTTATTATTTCTAAATTGTGCTTGGTATGGAGATTGTTGTTAGGGAGTGATCAATCCAAAGGTAGCCGTGTACTTTTCTTAAAACAAGGCAGCTGATATGCAAAGTCTATAAGCTACAGTTAAATAATTATCTGATAAAATTATTAGACATTCACTAATGTGTGTATGGATGTAGCTGACATAGTTAGAAAACTCTAATGCTGTATTTTATTTTACTTTTAATCTCGTGCAAAGAATATAATTCTGAGCTTTATTTTTCTTTCTTTTTTTTACCGTGGCTTCTCTTCCACTGGCATAGCTTAGCTGTGTCTCAATGAGAAATGGCTAAATATGTAGCTTAAAAAAAGATTGTGTGCCTTATGTTAGGCGGCAACTAACAGTTTTCATTAGCAGTTAATCTACCATAGTTTAAAAGTAAAGAGCCAAATCGAATAACCCTGGGCGCTGTGAATAAGAGACACTTGAAGAAGTACATCAAAAGCTGAAATCCATCAATTTTTTTTTCCCCTCCACAAATTTGGAGTTGAAACACAGAGAGTATATAACAGCCACAAAACAGAGAGTGCATTACTTTAATGTTAGTGCATCTATAATAATAAACAAAACTGCAATTTAACCACATCTGATGCATCAGAAACAAAGCACAACAAATTTTAATAACACTAATATTAGTTGCCCTTTTAAGTGAAAGGGATGTGCTTGGCTAGCTTCAAATAACTGGACAGGTTTTGTAGGTGCAAGAGTTGTTCTCAAAATAGCTTGTCTCTGTGCACGTTTTTGTTTTTGTTTTTGTGGTAACATCTGTATTCACAGCCCAAAAATATGTAAATCTGTACTTCTCCTAATTTCACAAAGGCGATTAATCATGCCGGGAAGTTGCAGCTCTCACAAGAGGCAGCTGTTTATTTTGGAAAGCTAAAAAAAACCCTCCAGAACAAATAAATGTGCAGCAAAATTGATAAAAGTCAGATAAAATATGAACACTATGTGTTTGCGTCAATTCATGCAAACATGGAGTTGAAAGAAGGAAGAAGTGGAAACAAAGAGTCGGAAAGTGGTGACAGATCAGAAAAAACAATTTCCCTGCTATTTGATGCCGATCTCTCGACTCTCCGTTCATAGTCGCTGTTGTAAGTGAGTCACTTGGTCCCACTTTTGGCTCACTAAACAGGCTATGTATGGTGTGTTTATGTTTGTGACTGCTTGACATATTGTTGCTCATGGGTGATACTATTCTTGTGTTAAAGCCCCCACCCTTGCCCCTTTTCCTCCCCTCAGCCCCAGCAAACTTTTGCAGGGCAAAGATTTAAAGCACAGTTGTGGTAACGTTTTAATATGACTGCAGTCTCACTTGATCACTTTTTCCAGTGAGAGCAGCCCTTTCGGCAGCCTTTCTTCACTTTCTGCTACCACATTTGGTTTGTTAATAGAAAAATAGAATAATTCTGCAACAGAGCCAATGTGTGTAAATATGAGCAAGCAGTGATATGATGTGCTTCACCAAAATGCTTCTTGAGGTCTTCCCTTTTACAGTGATTGTTGCTTTCTTTGTTCTTTATTCTGTTCCCTCACATCATGTGCTGTATTTGTAGCTGTTAAGCAACAATTAATTATTCATTTTATAGTTAAAAAGCATGCTCACATGCTTTTGGCCAGCAAGCCTTAGCTTTACGTGTAATGCTGAATTCCAAGTACTAGGCTCATTTGGTTTTAATGGCTGTGTCCCACTTTGGAAAATACCTGGTAGATAGTCGCTTCAGTTATTTACTGGCAGGATTAGAATGGCTTGTATCAGATATAGAAAATAGCGATGTTTATTCACCAATTTAATACCTGATACGCCATGCCAGATGGGGGAATAGTAAAGCTGACTACATTAGTCCTCAGCTGAAAATTGGACTACTTTCAGATAGTCTCTTCTGAAAAGGCGTCATAGTGTTTTGCAGTGTGTCACAATAGGTGACAGCGGTAGTTGGCTGAAGAATGCAAAAAGAAGAGCTACGGTGAGAAGTTTAAACCCCCGTCTTCTTTTCATCTCTGCACAGTTGGCCACCTTGTGAAATGCGTGCAGAAATCATCAGTTGTGTTGGTGTGGGTTTCTGGAGCGATTCCGCCATGCATGCAAAGGACTTTTAATGACTCAACTGGGTAGCTGCCTATTAAAAACCAATAATGAGTGAATAATCATTTGAAGAATGCATACTTAATATTAAAATGAGAGTTGTAAACTTATAACAGCTCACATGAGAACTGTCCATATCGCTCAAGAAGTTAAATTTGTACAGAGTAAAAACTTCATAAAATACAGAGTAAAAACATCTTGTCTCTGTTTACACAGTTGATTATCTACAGTTTATCTGCTAAGACATCTGCTTGCTTGACTTGTGACTTCATAGGATGTGGACTTTATGTAAGATTAAAGGTGTGTGTGTGTGTGTGTGTGTGTGTGTGTGTGTGTATATATATATTAATATCTTTGTGGGGGACCAAAAATTGGAAGTTTACTATACTTATGGGGACCAAAATCCCGGTCCCCACGAGTTTGAAGGCATTTTTGAGACTCAAAATGTGGTTTTAGTGTCAGGGTTACAATTGGGTTATGGTTAGGTTTAGGGTAAGGGTTAGGTTTAGGCATTCATTTTTGATGGTTAGGGTAAACGGCTAAGGAAAGCATTATGTCAATGAGATGTCCCCACAAGGATATGAATACACGTGTGTGTGTGTGTGTGTGTGTGTGTGCCTATGAGAATGAAAGCTGTTGCTCAGTAAACAATGAAAAACAAGCTCTTTGTGCTTCAGCTGCATTTTGCACACCTTCAGTTGCCGTCGTGTGATGTTGTCACGTCATCTAAAGTTCTGAAGAGAAAAATAAAACAAAGACTCTTAAGGTCAGAATCCTCTGTTTAGGACCGTGTTTTATTTCCTTTTATCTTTGTTGCCTTTCAAAATTCACAATAATATGAGGTTGAGGTTTGTGCAGTGCTTAGTGTAATTTCTGTTTCTGTTCTTTCACACACACATACACACATGCTTTATGGTATCAGAAGATCCTTAGGTTCCCATAGGGTCATATAACCGTTACAGCTAATGAAAAAGTACCACACTATACCTAAGTACCAAAATAACTAAATACAAGTCTTTTTGAAATTGACAATGTTATATTTCAAATTCAAATATAACATTTGTTCATGCAAATACACTCACTGGCCACTTCATTAGGTCCACCTTGCCAATACCAGGTTGGACCCTCTTTTGGTTTAAGAACTGCTTTAATTCTTTGTGGCATAGATTCCACAATAGTTGGGAGCATCCATGATGGATATCTCTCTTTCCATCACATCCCAAAGTTGCTCTACTGGATTGAGATCTAGTGCCATTTGGGTGGGTACGGTAAACCCACTGTCATGTTCACAAAACCAGTTTGACATTATTTGAACTTTGTGACATAGCACATTGTGGTGCTGGGAGCAACCGTCAGAAGATGTGTCCACTGTGGTCATAATGGGATGGACATGATCAGCAGCAATACTCAGGAATGCTGTGGCATTTTCACATGCTCAAAGTGTGATAAGAAAATTCTCCCATTCCCACATAATTACTAACAGCCCAGACTAATGGTAGAAGGCAGGGTGGGTCCATGTTTTCATGTTGTGTATAACAAATTCTGACCTTACCATCCAAATGTCACAGCGGAAATCAAGGCTCATCAGAGAACTGCTGCTCAGTGGGTGATTTCTCCATTTTAGACTGTAGAGATGGCTGTGTGGGTTTCTGAAATACTCAGACCAGCCTGTTTGGCGCCAAGAGCCATGCCCTGTTCCAAGTCATCTAAATCATCTTTCTTCCTCATTCTGATACTTTGAACCTTAGATTGTCTTAAGTGTCTACATGCCTGAATGCATGACACTACTGCCATGTGAGTGGCTGGTTAGATAAACAGGTGTACCTAATAATGTGGCATGTAAATGTACAGGTTACTTTATTAGTTTGAGAATTATTTTGTTATTTCCCTTTGCCTGTGTGAGATTATTTGTGAGTAAGCTGATTCATAGACCGAAGGTCGTTCACACACAGCTGACTCACTGACAGCTAATCTCTGATCTTTCTTTCTTGTGAACTGTTAACACATTGTTGTAAATACTGCTTTGCTTTGCTCCCAGCATGCTGTGTTGTCGTACACAGCTGGGATGTCACATAGCTGGTCCATGGGGTACCGTCAGCATTGTCTTTATTTATTTTTTTCTTATACTTCTTCTTTTAGTTGTGTTTTGTATGTTGGATTAGAATTGTTGGGTGATTGGGACAAATTATTTCCCAGACATCAGCGGGAATAAATTCGATGCCGGGTGTTGCTGCTGCTGTTGTAGACAACCCAGTTTACAGCCTGTTTATTTGGTCCTGTTTTGCTGGCCTAGATGAACAGGCCTCTGAGCAGATTCGAGGTGAGATGAGGTACTGATGTGCAGTTTGTTGTCCTGCCAACCATTTAGTCTGCCAGTGTATTTAGCTGCTGTTGGCCTGGGCTGAGCTGGCTGTGCTAGGGCATGACTGCTGGCTGACTGCCCTCCTGACAGGGGTGGGGCTGACTTAGTGCTCAGCTCTGACCTTCATTCTGATTTATGAGTTCCTCTTCTCAGCCTGGTTCTCTCCCATCCTTCCGCTTTGTTGACTAGTTAATGTGGTAGAGCAGAATTTGTCTCCAGCTGTACATCGCTCTCCCAGAATCACAAGCAGGGCCTCCCTGTGTCGACCGCCTACATCGCGGTATATAAACAAACTAATGAAATGCAGCAGATGCACGAGTTCATCTTCTAGTTGGTGCTAAGATTTTGCTGTTATTGTGCACACTACAGAAAGAAAACTTAAGTTGAAGGTAAAAGGCATGATTTTCTGGCAGAAAGTTATTTTCTGAGAGTATATGAGCTTCTGTGATATTTTTTTTGTTTTGATTGATAAGGTTGTGAAGCAGGCTGAATTACTTGGTCAGCTAGCTTGACAGTCTACTCCATCAAACTGTAGAAATTAGGATTTATCTGTGTTTGACCCTGTCTCCTCTGCTTATTCCATGAGCGATGAATCCCTGCCTCACACTGTAGATGTTTTCATTTCTCCTTCCATCTATCCATCACTTTCTTTCTTTACATTTACCTCAGATCTGTGAGCCTTTGTCTAATGATGGTGATTTTGAACCAGAAACCCCTTTTTGTGTTGCAGCTCAAAAGTGCCACTCCATGACATGTTTTGTGTGTATTTTTACACCCTCTCAGTAGATAAGACTCATAATGTGCTCGTTTGTATGGAGGGTCTCCCATCAACATCGATTTGAATCTCATGCGTTTTGCTGTTATTATCCAGAAAGCGTCAGAGAGCTGTGAATTATTGATTCAGTCTTTCCAGTCTGAAATAAATCTTCAGTGGTTTGATCTGTGGTTTGCAACATGCAACATGCTGCTCTATTAAATGGAATGCACACGCAGGCTTGCAGGCCTGGCCAGGCATCCGGTACAGACCACACCCAGTAACAGTCTAAGCCGGATGTCTGCATATAAATTGACTTAGTGCTGTTCACTAGCATTATGAATCATGCTTTAACTTCTCTTGGGGTGGAGTATTTGGAAATTGATATGAATGTCACCACTGCAGTCTGATTCACAGTGTTTTATTTTTCACAGGGGTGAAGTGTGTGGGAAAAAGCTTGTGAGGTGAAGGAAGCTGCTGTGACTCACATCTGTTCATCTATTGGTCCTAACCCTAAGAGATCTTGCTTCCCTCTTTTTATTCATCACAATAAGAGGAGGCTTGGGCTCCCTCTAGCTGCGAAACTCACCATGCGCCAAAACTGGAGAGGATGTACCACTATCCCTTAAACAGCCAAATCTCTTTTAACCCTTACCCTCTAGTCTGGGGACCATCCTAATCTTCCACATTGCCCACTGGCCAAAATGAGGAAGGTGGTGGCATGGACAGCAGAGGATGTTTCCCAGTGGTTGAGCAAAGAGGGAATGCTGGAGTACATAGATGCCCTCCAGCAGATGAATGGCCCTGCTTTACTCGGGCTCACAGAAGCAGATTTCCAAAAGCCTCCTCTCTCACTGGTGTCATCTGATTGTGGGCAGCAGCTGTTGGAACGACTGGAGACATTAAAGCTAGAGACGCACATGGAGGCTCATAAAAATGGCCACGCAAATGGGCACGTTGGTGGTGGAGTATCCAACGGAACTAGCAAGTCCCACAGAAATGGCACACGGAAGGAATTCCAGGACATGATTCAAATTCCCATCCCTACAATGGAGGCTACACGCTCCCCATTCCCTGCTGAGTGGGGGAAGACAGGCATAGCATTCCTCTATGCGGTGGTGTGCTTTGTCACCACCACTGTTGTCATCTCAGTTGTCCATGAGAGAGTCCCGCCAAAGGAGCACACTCCACCACTGCCCGATAAGTTCTTCGACTGGTTTGATAGGATAGAGTGGGCCTTCTCCATCTGTGAGATAAACGGCATGCTCCTGGTGGCGCTCTGGCTCATACAGTGGATACTCCTCAAGCACAGGTACAGTCACCGTCTCAGTTAGATGTAAACTTTTAGCTTGTCAAAGCTACAATTTCATTTAAATGGAAATGTATTATTCTTTTACTTACTTTCTTTCTCTTCCCTCTTCT
>VVHJ01060909.1:0-11734 GCA_015107715.1 Tylochromis polylepis | reverse complement strand
GCAGGACAGACGAGCTCTACAGAGGGTGGTGCGATCAGCTGAGCGCATCATTCACACCGAGCTCCCTGACCTGCACTCGATCTACAACAAGCGGTGCTGGACCAAAGCCAGGAAGATCGTGAAGGACCTCAGCCATCCCAACAATGGACTGTTCTCTCTGTTGCGGTCTGGGAAACGATTCCGCTCCCTGAAGGCCAACACAGAGAGACTGAGGAGGAGCTTCTTCCCGCAGGCAATAAGGTCTCTCAATCACACCACCACACGGGGGCGATATCTTTTTCAACAATGACATTGACTGGACAATCATGGACACATTCATGCAATACACACCTATATATCTGCACATGACACTTTCAGTCACTTTCCATGCATTCTTGCACAGCCATTGCCACTTTAAAATGCCTTTAAATTTTTTTTTCATGCTCTTAATATTTATTCCTTATATATATAGTTTTTTATTTTATTTTCTTATTTCTTATATATAGTTTTTTATTTATTTTCTTTATGGTCACTGGCGGTCGTATAAGCATTTCACTACATATCGTACTGTGTATGACTGTGTATGTGACAAATAAAATTTGAATTTGAATTTGAATTTTGAGAGTGCTGAGAAGTTGCAGAAGTCATTTAACAGTGCTAGTTTTTTTTTCTTTTTTTCTTTTTAAGTTCCCAGCCTGGATACTGAAAGGTTGGGATCTTAGACGTTTGCTTTTAGTGTGTGTGTTATTCTGAATGCAGATTGTCTCCTGGGTGCTGTTTTCCTCGGGCTGCTAACTGATGATGCCACTCACAGTCACAGTGCACACCAGCCACAGTTGCAGTGTTTGCATTGCCCATGGGGTCGGGTGTTGCCATGACAGATGCATACTTAAGCTCAGGCAGCAATTATAGTAGCTGAAATTAAAATCCTGACTGAACAAATGAGCCAAATAAATGTTCTGTTGTCTGGTCTAATACACGTCTCTCTAGTTAAGACATTGCAGCTTGTTAATTTACATCCTGTTGTGTGTGTGTGTGTGTGTGTGTGTGTGTGTGTGTGTGTGTCTGGGTGGTGGGGATGGTTGTAGTTATTAAGATATCTATGCAACCCTGTTTGTTTTGCTTTTTCAACACGTAAAACCTCATTACCTGAACACCGAGCAAGCATGTTGTTTACTGGCGCGGTGCAGCATTTCGATTGCCAGAGATTTGATTTCCGGTGACTTTGAAACAGATTGAATGTAAAACATTTTAATGAAAAGGTTATATCAAATTATCCACACCTCATAGGTCCTAACAAAGTGAACGACGATAAAGCAAACAACTTCTGCCTCCATCCCCAAACACTGTCTCAATACACATCTTAGGACACACACTTTGGTGTCTTTTAAGCAATATTAACTGCAGTTTTTTTTTTTTAACTAGTCAACTGATGGTAATTATAAGACAACAGTCTGCTCTTTAGAAAGTACTTTGAAACTTTTGATTGCCTCGTTTGTACTTTAAAGTGGTACTCCGATGATATATTCCACTCACAAGAGACAAAGGCCGTCTGAAGATTGCTTTCTCATTCGTTCGTTAACTACTGCCTATATAACAGTCAGTTAACTCTAATGAGCAATTAAGTGTGATTTTTGGCCACTTTTAAATCTGTCCATAACCTGTAATAGAGCACCCATTTCATGTTGAGGGTCTCAGACGTCACACAGTAAATGTACAGTACAATTAGCGGTCAAAAAGATCCACCATTCCACTCATAAAAGTACATCTTAAATTAATTGTCCCTCTGTCCCTCCCAAGGTCTTGTCTTTGTTCTTCTCATGTTCCTCCCTTATTGGGATCCCTCCCGGAAGTCACTGTCTGACCACTCACTTGTATACATTTGCAAGCATGAACATAAACCTCTGTGTCAGATTGATCGAAAGATCATTTTATTAGAGGAAGAATCTACAGTTTCCAAGTTATAAGAAGCTGTAACAGGTCAGGAACATGACCTGACCTGGTGCATGCTCGTCCCTCCATTCATCATTCATTGCTGTGAGCACTCATCACCCATGAGGGAGGTGACCCAGGGTCACTGTTAATGCCAAGTCAGAAACCTCGTCAACATTTTGGACAGTGATCTCAGTTTTGGTAATTAGATTAATAAGGTCTCCAGAACTGCTTTCTATCACTTTAAAAGAATATAAAAAGTCAAAAAAATTCTTACCTCACACTGACTTTGAGAAATTGGTCCATGCATTCATATCAACATATTACGGAGGACAGACTATTTACCGGACTATCTAAATTATCAGTTCAACTACTTCAACCTGTTCACTACTTTACTCAAGTATCGAAGTCACTTCATTAGCTCCAGGTCAATAGAGAATTAGTTTTAAAATCGTTCTATTAGACCTCAGTGGTTTGCTCCCTCACAGTACGTCTCTGACCTGTTCAGTGTCTTTAACCTGAGACAACCTCTTGGGTCATCAGGTATGTGTGCGCACACATGTGTGTAATAACCTCCGTCTTTTTTTCTTTTTTTTGTGAAGTTTTATTTTGCTTTTTGTTTTTTTTATTGCCTTAGATATTGTAGACCTACATTGCGTTAATGGGTATTGAAATACACTATATAAATAAAATTCAAACTGGTGCAGATGTAATAATGGATCAAAAAAAGGAAGTGTTTTGTTTTTAATAGGGCAAGTCGTAAAATGTTTCCATCACATATTATGCAGTGCCTCGATCGAGGACTCATCTTCCAGGATAAATGCTTAAAGAGTGACTCTAACTCTAAAAATTTCTTCTTTTCTACCTGCAGGAAGAGACAATCCAGGGCTTCAAGTTCAGCAATTATCTGGAGTTTATGGGTGTCCTGGAGTCCAAATACAGGAATATTGTTCTGGCGGACATGAAAATGGTTCGAAGTCCTGTAGAGTAAGAATTTGTAAAATCTGCCTTTGTGTTCCTGTTTCTCGTTATACTTTATTCTTATTTTTCTAGTTGCTACCACAGTTCTTTGCCACTTAACTAGTCCCACAGTTTTTGTGCAGTTTTCACCATTCAAATTTTAAACTGTTCTGCTATTTCTGCTAATGTGTGCTATGACTTTTGGTGTTCATAACTTTTATACTTTTTGAAATATTAAGCTTTTTATGCAATTTTTTCTCCAATTAAAATGAATGGAGAACATCCCATAATCTGCTCAAACTTGCTTTAAAACTTGCTTGTGTTTGAAGCTTCACTACTTCCACATACTTTCACCTAGACACACCATTCCAATTTTAAAATGTTCTCCCATTCTTGATCTATCACTGTGTAAATCAGCTCTTTCAGATCTTTTACCGTTTTTTTTAAATCTGTCCTTAACTTTTGGGTGGAAACATGAGAATTTTTCACACAGAACATGGGTTATTATGGTTGCTAGGGAGCTTCAGTTAGAGTGAGCCACTCTAAGGTTTGAATCTGTTCTTCATGTCCGAACAAACTCTTCTTACTTGCTCAATTTTCGCTCCATCCACACAAATTATACATCAAAACGTAGGTATTCTTGTTGGCTTTCAGAAAATGTCACCGTCATTATTGTTGGAATTACTGTCCTCTTACAAATCACCTTGAAGCAACACAAGATCGGAAAACTCCCCATTCAAAGTCTATGGAGACTTAGTGAAATTCAGAGCTGAAATTCTGTAACGGGAGGCATTTTCAGCTCGTCATATCTCCTGAACCGTGTGATTTCGAGACATAAGGCTTGTGCCAATATATCTTCAGACACTCCTGACGCTCACGGTTCAAGAATTTTTTTCACAGCTCTTACCATTTTTCCACGAATTACGTTTCCAGGGTACCGAATCTCTCTTTCAGATTTCAAATTCTGGAAAGGAAGCCGTTTTTTCTCTCATCATATCTCTGCGATGGATGACTATACAAACCTGAAACTTGCCTTGATTGTTCACCAAAGCCTGCTGATTCTTACAGTGAAAGAATGATATCGATTGCCAATGTACGTTTTGAGTTACGCGCCGTTTTGTAACAGCAAGAAATGGCGGTTTTCGCTTTTCATCTCCGTGTTTGCTTTACATGTGGAGTAGTGCGTGTTCCTCCATTTTTTGAGCACACTGCTCATGTGAGAAATACATGGCACAAAGCCTGTCTGTGTCTCTGTGTACCACTCCTTGGTGCTTGGTGTGTCTAGTGGTATGCGGGGAGTATCCAAATTTCGCCTCAAATTTAAAATTGGAGGGTGTTTTACACTGTCACCACGTCACCATAATAGACTCTACAGACATGAAAATTTTATATGTTGTAGTCTTGAAGTTTCTCCCACTCACAGTGAAGGAATCTTTGCAAAATGACTTATAGTCTTCCCTAGGGAAGCATTTGTTTCACAGCTTAAATCCACTACAAGTGCAGTCGCCGGTTTAGCTGGCTGTGATGAGCGCTGCTTTAGCTCACTGACATGAGCAAGCGTCTTCAGACCGGACGGCCCGGGTTCGAATCTTACCCGTAACAGCATGTTTTCAGCAGATAGTTCAGCTTCTTTGGCTTTTTTCAGCACACTAGTTCAGCTACATGTCATTCACCCGGCATTATCATAGGAAATGCAGCTTTTTCTAGTTAAAGAAAGTTTTTTAAAAGCAAAAACAATTGATCTGTTTGAACTTCACAACAACCTGCTTTAGACGCTTTTATCTTCACCATGAAGGGAAAAGCCTTCACTGTGGACTGTTACCATCTGAATATGAATGTGTCCCAAGTTTTCGTGCTGATCAAACTGTTCAGTGAGCTGGTATCCAGCAGATGGAGAAGTATCATGGATGAGGGAAAACTGGCCAACAGAATAAAGGTGGATTATTGATTCAAGGCAGTATTAAGGATGCAGTTCTGCAAATTCTCCAAAGTACTCTGAAAGTGTCTGCAAACAATATTGGAGGTAAGAGATAAATATTCGACTATTATCAAAACCCAGCATGGATCAGCTGTTAAAAGTATATTACTGTCAAAACAAAAAAGGCACAAAAACCCCCCACTAAAAGTCAGGTGTGTTCAGTAAAATTAGATTACAGGGCAGGTCTTACTGTCAGTAAATCTCATGAAAGTCTAAAACACCAATAACTGTTTCATGGCAGTGTAATTTACTTTGACTCAGTGCCTCATATGCCATCCTGGTAACAGAGAAATTCAGTAGCACACCAAATGTGTGACAGTCTGCTGCTGAAAATAGTCCAGCAGATGCACAGATTACACTTAGTGTTTGAGTGCTTCTTACAGAAAGCTACAGCAACCACCTCGTCTTTTGTCTATAATCGGAACAATCCAAAACACTTTTTTTCTGGTAAGCTAACAAAACAGGTTTTCCTGCAGGATGCAATTGTATATTATATTTTTGTATATGATGTAAATACTGCAAACAGCTGTTGGAAGATTCAGTAATTACATTTTAGGAAATGTTTGTTGATGCTTTTTGGTTATTTATTGTTTTTCCAACACTGTAAATATACTGTATCTGAATATTTAAGATGATTTGTATTTGTTCACCAAGAATCTCTTCTTCTGGGTTATTGAAAGTATCTCATCTCACAATGGCAGCTTTGTTTCTTTTTTTAAATATAGTCTAGTAAAAAAATAGTGTTCTCTCAAATACACTGGGAAAAAAAACTGGGGGAGAAGGAAAGACTAATTGTGTGAGAAGCTGTGGCCACCAGCTGTAAAAATCATTCCTCTTTCGGGGGTTGTCTTGTTGTTGACCCTCGAGTGCACCTGTTGTCACTTTTATTTGCTCCAAAGCAGTTTAATTAGAGTCACAATGGTTTTATCATTAGTTATTATTAATCTTTGGCTCCTGTCCACAGCTTGTGTTTTTTTCTTTTGTCCTCCTCTCACAATCAACCAGTCATGACTGATGGCTGCTTCTCCCCGAGCCTTGTTCTCCTAAAGTTCCTTCCTGTTAAAAGGAGTTTTTCCTTTCCGCTGTCACCAAGTGCTTGCTCATAGAGGATCATCTTTTATTTAACTTATTTACTCGGATCGACTCGCCACGGTTTGCTGGGTTTTTCATTAGATCATAGTACCTACTCGGTCGGGGTTTCAAGCGATATCAGCAGGTACTAAAGTACAACGTTGTTGACTGCATGGCACCGATTGGCTGGTCAGTGTCGTCACTCAATGAGCCAGCATCTCATTCACAAAAATCAAAAGTGCCATTTTTGAAACCCGGCAATGAGGGAAACGGCTACAAAAACAATGCTGTGGTCCCCGAGTCTAACGAAAAGCCATAGAACGAGTGGCAGGTATATCGTCGCCTCCACGTTCACCTTTGTTTGGGTCGCATACTAATTACGTCACAGGACGCTCACCCATGTTGCTATGTCAACCACCACGCACATTAGGTGGTACTTGATTGTAATGGAAAACCAATCAATCCGAGTTGAGTCAATCTAGTTGGGTACTAATGGAAAAGGGGCTATAAAGCACCTTGAGTTGTTCTTGTTGTCATTTGGGGCTCCATAAATAAAGCTGAATTGAACTGAATTGAATTGATTTGAATTTTGCTTCCTAACTGGACAGATCACTTAAGTTTAACTGAATGTTTTACTGTAATGATCAAGTGTTCTCTTAATTTTTTGAGCAGTTGAATTTATGACTGTTGGTTTCTGACAAAATGACAATGTACTTCTCGTAGGCACTAAACGTGTGGCAATGTATTATTAACACTTAATTAATGGGTTATGTTGGTCAGAAAATTGCTAACCTAATTAGTGGCAATCCAAATGTATTGATGAAGACTTGACACTTTTAATAACAACTGTATAGATTGGCTAGTTATAAAGAACATACACACTCCATCTATCCATCATCTTTTCCGCTTATCTAATTCAGTGTCACATGGAGTGCTGTAGCCTATTCCAGCTATAACAGAGTAAAAAGTGGAGTTTATCAAAGGCTTAACAGAGAGAGATGCAGCCACATTCATGCTTACTTTGACACCTACGGCCAAATTAGAATTGCCAGTTAATCTAACACAGACTGTAGGAGGAAGCTGGAGTACCCAGAGAGAACCCACATAAATACAGGGAGAACATGCAATCCCACATAGGAAACCCCCAAGCAGCCTGTGGATTCAAACCCAAAGGAGACACTTGAAACCTGACTAGAACACATGGCTATCATGGACAACATTAGTATGTTGGGTAACAAGTAAAGCTCACTATTCACATTCTGCTTAGCAGGTATTTTAAATCAAAGTGTATGGAACCCTGGTATAGCTCACTCGGTTGAGCAGGTGACCCTTATTGCTGTAAGGTTATTACAAAGGCCTGGGTTTGAATCTGCCCCAAGGCCAAATTGAGTTAACTGAGTCTCATTCCCTACTCTGTCTATCCTTTCGATAAAAAGCCCAAACCAAAGTCTTTTAAAATTGAAATGTATAAGGACATAAACACTGACTTGCCTATAAGGAGGCTATCAGAACTTTCCTTTACTTTGATTGTACAATTAATAACAGTGAACTGAAAATACCTGCTACTGAAAATACCTGCTACTGAATACCTGAACTGAAAGTACCTGTACCTGCTACTTGTGTTCACTGGTGAATGATTCTCCTGACCTTCATCTGAGCAATGTAAATCAGGTCAGGCAGGTACACCCTGTTGATATACCTCTCTTGCCTACCAAATTACAACTTATATTCAAAATGACCAACAGTGCTTTGATCAGTGAGCGTGAACAACAGTAAATACTTCAAGTGATGTGGCTGTGGATACAAACAGCACTGGTTTAAACCTGTCTGACACCTGGAACCACAGAGAGCAACAGGAACGTGGAGTCTAGCCCTCCGGTGGATATGACACACATCATTTATGCACAGACATCGATGAATGCATCACGCAGCCTCTCGTGTTGTGTACTTCTGCAGGTCTTTGTATGAAAGATGCATGAGGAAGGTTGAATCATAGTGATAAAGCCTCATTAGTAACCACAGCCTTATCTGTCTTTCCCTGCACTGCATTCCTGTTGTCCCTCTTCAGACACAGTGAGGCCTGAATAATAAATGAGCTCATCACATCCATCCATCTCTCTCCCACAACAATTGTGTTTACCAGGGGAATGTGCTGGGCACAGCAGAGGTGGTGTCTGGCTCACCGTGAGGAGGAACTGATCAAATGTTTACCTCGTAAAAAGACGGCACTTCACACAGAGAATTTCACCACTGAGGTGGGTCAGAAAGCATTGAACCCAAAATTGAACTTTAAAGCTGCAGCAATCAATTTTTGGCCACTTCGGGGACAAACTCCACACCAAGATAAAACACCTCAAACATGTTTTCAATATTTAAGCCTTTTAGAGTTGACAGGATTAATTTGTCAGTAAAACAATTGGCTAATTTACCTACAGCAAACTTTATAGATGAGTCCTAACGGTGAAAAATGTAGCCATTATGGATGTACCAGAAGGTCCAATTTTTCAAATGGCCACTTGAGGCCGACTATATGGGACTTAAGCTACATACACTATCTTGCCAAAAGTATTCGTTTGTCTGGCTTCACACACTTATGAACTTGAGTCACATACCATTCTTAATCCATAGGGTTTAATATGATGTTGGCCCAGTGGTGTGCTTTACACCACGGCATCCAAGGCTTTGCATCATGCTTGGTGCAGCTGTGCAGCCATGAAAGTCCATTCTTTATTTTATCTGTGGGCATGGAAGTGATTGAAACACCTGAAATAATTGATTTGGATGGGTAAGTGAATACTTTTGGCAATATCGTGTAGATTCCCATAGTAAAATTTCCAGGTTGTGCATCAGATGGTGAAAGTGCGTTGCAGCTAGTTTATGAGCACCCATCCTCCAACACTTTTTCTTGCTAGGTCTAAAAGCTGATTTTGCTAAATTCTGTACAACCTGCAGCTTCTGTCAAATTGCTGACAAGCCCAAACAGGTGGAACCACCCATTCCTCTTAAACCCATCCCTGCAGTCAGTAGACCTTTTGAGCATGTGATTGTTGATTGGGTGGGCCCACTGCTAAAAACAAAGTCTGGTAATCAGTTGCTATTCATCCATCTCATCCCATCCCATAGTTCATAACAACCACAGTCACGAGTTGCACTAGAGAGGTAGCATCAAAAACAGAGGGACATCATGTCCAAATACACAAAGCAGGAATCTCTTGGCTTTAGCGCTGCTAAACTGGTGTTTAGACATAGTGTGCGAGGGTCACTCCACCTCCTCAAACCAACAGCTTTGATTTTGACAGTTCTGGGAACGCTTATACTATGCTTGTTACTTAGCCAAAAAGACCCTTTCCTCTTCTCAGGGGTACATGAAAAGGCTATACGACAGAAAAGTTGTTCAGTATTTTTTTAAAGCTGGTGACAAGGGGTTTGTCTCGGCCCACTCAGCACAGTTTTCAGGCCCATATGTAGTTAAAAGCTGGGTGAATGACACTGACTACATTATCAACACTCCTGAGCAGAGGTCCCAGACAGGTCTGTTTCATGTTAATATGCTAAATCTGTTTCACTCCAGTAAAGAGGCCCTTGAAGACTCACATCAAAAGAAACTCCCTGAGCCGGCCTCCTACTGCCTCAGTTTATCTGGCATCTGTCTCAGCAGACCATGGTGAAGGTTTGAAATTATGTAACACCCAAAAATGTGGTAATCTGCCCAGTTAATCAATACTCAACAGTCTGTAGAACTACCTCTTACATGGCCAAAAAGAGGATTTAAAAAAGCTGATAAAGTCCAGTAAGAGTGGGAGATTTTGTTTGTTGCTTTGGCCTTGAAGATGTGCTCCCTTACTTGACTTCTCCCTACTTAAATGTTGTAAAATATCTGTTGTTGCTTATTCAGCAATCTCATTAGAAGTTGGCAACTCCATTGCAACCTTGTGTTCATAATGAAAAAAGTGCATTCGCTGAGCAGTTGCTGGACATTTCTGCCTGTCACTTGATGAAATTGGTTGCAAACAAGGTTTTGCACTAAAAATTGCCCTGTGATTGCTTTGGCTGCAAGCAGAATCTGTTTGCAAACACTAACTGTCGAGTGGTAGTGAAATCTGAAAGTGCAACACAAACTAGAAGCAGAGACCGTTCAAATTCAAAGTAAAAGTTGAAATGAAACCAACACTTTGCAAAAGGTGCAGCTTTTACCTTGAAAGAAAACTGTTTCCAGTTTGCAAGTGTTTCCAGAAAAGTTTTCTGTGCAAATCAGTTCTATCTGATCACTCAAAGTGCTTTACACAACTTGCCTCATTCACCCATTCACCCAAGTACTTTTTTTTTCTATGTAAGTGCTTTCTATCTAACATTCACACACATTCAGACTCCGATGAATGCATCAGAGAGCAATTTGGGGTTAGTATCTTGCCCAAGGATATTTGGCATGCAGACTGGAGCAGATTGAACCACCAACCTTCCGATTAGTATTAGACCTGAGCTACAGCCACCCTAATGTACAGCTCTTTATTACACCAACTTTAGTAGTCAGTGCAAAATTGATGAAACAATAGAAAAATGTTGTCCAATGTCATGGGTAAATGTCAGGTTATTTGCCAATAGTCTGCTGGCAGCAGACAACACCAATATCAGCTAATACCAGTGTTTTTCCAATCAGCCTTTCTCTAGAAGCATTTAGCTTATGCTAAAACTGAGTCATTTGACTTATTAGTTCCTGCAGCTTTCACCTATTTTAACCATATATCAAACAGCTTCTCTCCACAGTCTTTGTAGTCTCTTGATATTTTGCAGTTGTCATGATATCCATCTGTCAATCCATTTTCTTCCACTTATCCAACTGGAGGACTGGAGCCTATCCCAGCTGTCATAGGGGGACAGGCAGGGTACACCTTGACAGATTGCCAGTCTGTTGCTAACACAGAGAGACAGACAGTCATTGACTGTCGTGTTGACACCTATGGCCAGTTTAGAATCAGCAATGAATTTAACCCTTTACTTATCTTTGGACTGTTGGAGTAAGCTGGAGTACCTGGAGAGAACATACAAAGACATGGGGAGAACATGCAAGCATCACTCAGAAAGACCCCAGACTGGATTTGAACCCAAGGACATCTATTTTGAATTTATGAATTTTGAGTCTTTTAAGTGGGGTTTTTATGAGTCAGAGCACAATTATTGTTTGTCTCTGAAAGTAGTCTCAGAGATGGAGAGTGCTTAAGAAGAGATTAATCTATCTGGTCTTTAAGACTACGTTTACACTACTCCGGATTAATTTGAAAACGGCGTTTTCGTCTAAAAACGCTCTGCGTCCACACTATCGTTTTCAATCGTTTCTGAAGAGTTGTTCATTCTCACTGAAAACGCTTACGTTCCTGTACCGCGCATGCGTGAAACGTAAGCCGAGTTGACCAGCGTCATTTCTGTATGCCGTTTATTTACTTATTTACTTTACATTCCGTCTTCTTTGAAGAAAAGCTATCTGGAGCATGTACAAACTGATATTAATCTTTAATAGGGCCGTCAAAATTGAGAGCAAACAAAACAACTGCTGTTCAATGCCGTCCGCCATCTTAGTTGAATTGGTCACATGACTGCATCACATGACTAAAATGCGTAATCGTTTCCGAAAGCCTCCGTTTTTGCAGTCCACACTGCAACACGAAAACATTATTTTCCAAAATCTCCACTTTTTTCGGAGTTTTTAGAAAGAATCGTTTTCAGAGGCGACATCTCCGTTTGTGTGTAAATGAAAGGCGCAAACGAAGGGGAAAGTATACGTTTTTAAGGGAAAACGTATATGTATAAACGGGACCT
>VVHJ01060906.1:0-17633 GCA_015107715.1 Tylochromis polylepis | reverse complement strand
TAAGGCAAAGGTGATAACTAAGTGGCTCGGGGAACAAAACGTTGACATTTTGGGTCCATGGCCTGGAAACTCCCCAGATCTTAATCCCAGTGAGAACTTGTGGTCAATCCTCAAGAGGCGGGTGGACAAACAAAAACCCACTAATTCTGACAAACTCCAAGAAGTGATTATGACAGAATGGGTTGCTATCAGTCAGGATTTGGCCCAGAAGTTGATTGAGAGCATGCCCAGTCGAATTGCAGAGGTCCTGAAAAAGAAGGGCCAACACTGCAAATACTGACTCTTTGCATAAATGTCATGTAATTGTCGATAAAAGCCTTTGAAACGTATGAAGTGCTTGTTATTGTATTTCAGTATATCACAGGAACAACTGACACAAAGATCTAAAAGCAGTTTTGCAGCAAACTTTGTGAAAACTAATATTTGTGTCATTCTCAAAACTTTTGGCCACGACTGTAATAACTCCAGAAGGAAGTCGCCCAGAATTTTCAAAGTGTTATCATAGGTGCATCTACTGGGAGGCTGATGGGTAACACTGGTGGTCATGCTTGGGGTCTTTCATGATGTTATCAGGAGGGAGGTTTCAATTCTGGGAAAAGAACATAAAAAGATATTTGCAGCTGAAGCAGTGTGTGTGTGACACTGACTCTTTGTTCCATTTCGCAGCCTCACCTACAGCAGCAACACCAGCAGCATCCTTTCTTTTGCCATCTTTACAGTTCTGCACTCCGGAGAAAAAAGCAGCAATTCTCAACAGCCAGTGGAGTCTTCTGCTCATGCATGACTCTTTTTTTCCATTCTCAGTCCTAATCGATGGCCTATGTTGTCTGAAAGGGTCATAATCAGGCCACACTTGTTGATGATCGTCTTATTTTTGTTGTATTACACCTGACAGTGTGTTAGTGTTGATGTAGATAAGGCTGCGCGGTTCTCTGCAGCAGATTCAAGCCTCACCGTTGTCGTACGCATACTTGGACGTATCTGCTGTCCTCCCACAAACAAAGACATGTCATCATGCATAATGATGGGAGGGGGATTAAGAGTGCATTCTCAGGCCACATTTTGCATTCCTAGATTGCTTTGATTTGACGAGCTGTTGTGTCCAGCGCTGCTGGCTGACACCCAGCACCACAAACATGCTGCTTGGCGAGGACTTGTTGTTCCTCCACCACAAACTGAATGGTGCCTTCCTACAGCTTCTGCTCCAGGCTTTTTAGCTTCACGTTTCATCAGGATGACTGGCGAGGGCGAACAGTTAGCCGATAACTTAGCTTAAGAATTCATGTTGAACACATCACCAGGCCATTTAAAAACCCTGCATAGAGATAATGAGGATTTAATTTCGAGTCAAACTTGAAAAGTTGGGACATTTATAAGAGTGGGCTGTGGAACGTGTGTGGGGCATCATTTTTTCCTTTGTATTCTTGACTATGTCTGTTTTCTCTTTTGTCTCTTTTAGTTTCCTCCTGTTTGACTTCCTGTGTTTTTATTTACTGCTATTGTTCTCTTCCCTCCCTTGTTATTTGTCTGATTTCCTCTGTGCTGTATTATCCTTCTTCTCGGAATGTGGTTTTGCTATACGTGTGGTCGTTTTCTTTGTTAGATAGATTGATAGATTAAAGTTCCCACATGCTTGTCTGTCTGCCTTTGTGATTGAGTGCGCTAAACACAAACCTGACAATTTCCTTTTGATTTCATGGACATTCAGGTCATAAATTATACATTATAATTGTTATAATACATATTATTATAAATTATAATATGTAGTTAAAAGTCCAGTCATAACAGATCACAATATAATGCTGTGTGTTCTACACATTTTATAAATACAGTGCTGTTACAACATGATATGGTAATGCCATATTTTCGCGCCTTATGTAAACAGTGAAATGTGTCTCCACTCTCAGTGTGTGCCAAATGTGCAGAGCTGCAGTTTGATTGTTTCATCTCCTGCAGCCACGAGCTGACAGCAAACTCTGCATCGCCTCCTGTGTATGCGAGGCTCAATGCAGCAGGAGTTTATAGCATCTGATGTAAGTGTGTGTTTGGATGCAGAGGAATGGTTTGTCTGAAAAGTGCCACTTGCTTTTTTTTTTCTTCTTCTTCTTCTGGCACAATGAAAGCCTGTTAGAGAAGTCAATTCAAACAGTGGCTCTTTGCATATCAAAGGCTCCTCTGAGGAGTTTCAAAGCATCTCTTTAAAAAAAAAAACCCAAACATATATTTTCTGTTGCATTGCTTTCCTTGGAGTTCGAGTTCTCCCTCACTGCTGGTTCTCTGTGCCCTGGACCCCCGTTCTTCCATCCTGTTAGTCTGATTTGGCTGGCACGATATTAGTGCATGCTTGTGTCAGTCAGAGAGAAAATAAAGGGACTACAATACAACAAAAAGAGTTCAGTTGTGTAGGGATGAGGGAAAAACTTTTGTTTTTAGTTGACTCCAAGCAGCAGTTAGCCATTTTTGACAGCGTCAGAAAATATTTTGGATTCTTCAGTTGCGTGCAATTTTGGCTGCGTCCGTTGTTATGACGCAAATATTTGAAGGCCTATAATTAAAAAAACATGTGACTCAAAACATGTAAAACATGTGACTCACCACCGCATGGCCAGCCTTTGTGGAAATTAATCACCGTCTTTTTAAGTGGCCGCTGCTTCTCTGGTGCAGGGAAATAAGGATTGTAGAAATGAGTCAACACAGTCGGATGGCAGTGGTTGACGTAGTCGCGAAATTAAATCAATTAATTCGTGTTTATGGACACTTATCTGAACATCTGAACATAATTCTGTATCAGACCAGTCTCGTATCAATTCATTTGTGTCCATGTGCATGAAGTTAATATTTTCCACTTTTGAAAGGTGAAAAAGTCATTTTGCTGCTCACGCGAGACGCCATGATTCAAGTCCCACCCATAAGTTCTATATTTTTTAAATATATTCTTCCTAAAATGACACTAAAACTAGTGGATTACATTAGAGATCAAATGTAATGAATTTATAAGCCGTTTCATGGGTGAGTGAGGGTTAGTCCTTTCTTATTTCCTTTCCTTGACAATTAATAAGGCAGAGAATATCTAAATGAACAGTTTGGTTAAGAATAAAGCACGAGGGATCACACGGTCTGACGAGGGTGAACGTGAATCAGATGTGATGTAAATAAAAATGCAGAATATGGGAATAATTTTGGACCAATGGCATCCATCCCTCTAGCAGTGTTTCAGAGAATCCAGGGAGCGCAGAAGGTGTTCTGGGGGCATGTGGAGGCCCGGCACCTTGCTAAGGGTCTACTCACACTAGGAGATCTATACTTTGTGAGTGTGTTTGACACCAAACGTCCAGGAAGTTTGACAACTGCAGCTGCTGCATTTCTTCTGTGTTTGTCTGTGTCTCATCCTAAACTGTCAGAACTTTAAAAAAGTAAAACAAGGCAACTAAAGTATACTAAAATCTAACTGTCCTGTCAGCTTAATAGCTTGTTTTGCTTGCTTTAGTAGCCGATATACAAACAGAACACTAGAAATAATCAGCTTATGTTCGACGCTTATGTTAAGATCGAATGGATTGACTTCTCTTGCCAGCAGTAATCTGACTTTATGCTTCTTGTTCAGCCAGTACGCTGACAGCAGCTTTCACACTGACATGGGCATTGGGAGCTTCCATTAACTGTAAACATCTGGTTGAAGACATGCAATAACGTTTAATAGCAGATGATTCACCGATTTCACAGGCAGCTGACTGAAACAGCAGGTAACAGCTCTGTGCTGATAACTGCTATAAAAACAGGATTTAGTATCTGTGGCCAACCATTATCTTTCAATTATCCTGTGTTTTATTTGTAAGACACAGATAGCCACTGAAGAAATGACATCATATCCTGTGTGTCACTGTGATTACAGGAGCTATCGTCCATCCGGGACTGATTGCTATGATGAAACCCAGAAGATTTGTCCTGTGCCCTGAGATCATACTCTCAGCTCTGTGTGGGCTCTCTGCGCCGACTCAGTGGCTCTGTCTCTACCTCTTTCATGCTTCACTGTGTACCTGCTGGCGCCCGTGATGCACAGCACCGTCGCAGTGCTTTCGCCTCGAAGGAGCTTGTGTGTTTCCTTAGAAGACCCAGTTACTCCGAGTCCCTACTCTGTGAAATCCAGGCCAGAAAGAAATGGGTTCAGTTTCATGTTTCATTTCAGCTCTGCTCAAGTCTCATGTCTGCATTTGAAATGAAAGGTGGCTCAGCCGACAGGGACACATGGCAGCTTGATCTCTTTCTAGACGCTCCTCCCTTGACCTAATTCTCGCTACCTTGTGTGCATGTTCACTTTAAAGGCTCACCTAAGGCTAGAATCAGTCTGAGTTTATGCTCAGTGCTGCTGTAGCAATTTAAGCCATGCCAGTTCAACTACAAAGCAGTGGCTTCTTATACAATGTGCAATCAAAAGTCTGAAGAGGACATATTCAGCTTTTCCTTACGTTAAGTCATGTATACACTGCAGTACTGGTAGATGCTCATTAATAAACATGGGCGAAAAAATCCATATGAGCCAAAAAGTCGTCATGCTGCTCTAAATGCTCAGGTTTGTTTCAAAACCACTACGCTGGTGTCATGAAACCACCCAGATCGTGTTTTGATGCTCAGCTTGAGGCGTGAAAACCCAGACTTCAATAATCAGCTGGTGATGCCATGATGACTATATCCATCTTTTATATACAAACGATATTTGGCTAGGGCAGTTTTGTGGGAAAATCCTCTGCTGATTTATGTCTGCCACTTTTATGTTTCGAATTATGTAATACTTTGTGAAAAAGGGAACACCATCACATCAGTACCACAAAACAAAGGTGTAAAAAGGAAGTTTGAATAAGGAGGAGGGGTCTTTAAGACACAGCAGAGCCCAACAATGGTCCTTGTTCTGTTATCATATGTTGGCCTTTGCAGCAGTGTGTTCTGTTACTAATGTATATCATACATGTAACCCCTGCTGGCTCGATACAGCCAAACACTGCTCGACAACTACTCACTGTAGCCAGTCCAAAGATGGGAAATGCCAGATCCCGAAGCGGTTGCCATTTAGGCTGTAGACTTCCTGAGGGATGTGCATGCCAGAAAAAATCATGGCAACACGGCTCATAGCACTGCCCCCTCCGAGTTCTTCTCTTATTAGCTGAAGACTAAGGCTCGCTATCTTTATTGTGGAATATGAAGTATTAGATTCAGATTTCACGATGTGGATTTTTTCTGCGATGCTTGCTTTTTACAGAAGAGGCTCTGTGTTTTGAATGGAGTTTTCTCAGGTAGCAGAGGGTCAGACAGTGGACTGAAATGCAAGGAAAATTGAGCAGTACACAGCAAGTCTACCCTCATAGGTTTTTATTTAAAAAATGATGTAGCTTCATCCAATTTGTGGAAACACAGGTATGCGCAACAAGAGAAGAAAAGGCTTTTGTGGCTTTGATCTCTTCATGATGGAAAATCCTTGTTTTAATTATTTAAAATATTCACAGCTTTCCTTTAAACTTCACAGGGATTCATGTTTGAATCCAGATCCTCCCCTAGAGAGGAAAAAGCTGAGAAACATCCAGCTCCAGACACTGATGATAAATTAACAGTGTAATGATGAATTTCAGCTCGTATTTGTTTTTTCTGCATAAAGTCATTAAATTTCTACCTAGTTTTTTTTATGTAATCTGATAAAGCTGACATTTGAGGCTCTCTGGGCTGCATGTGGAAAGATAAAGACTGTAGTAGTAAAGAGTGACTCAAGAGAACCTTACCTTTCAAAATAAAGCACAAAGTTACGTTATCGGTGCTGCAGGTTTTCAGCAGTCGTGGAGTATTATTGGAGCTCATCTCTGTTTCATTTCTTACTGGCTCAGTTGTTTTGAGGTTAAGTGATGAACTGGTTTGCCCAGCTCCTTGTCAAGTGACAGCTTGATGTTTTAGTTCACTTACAGTAGGGGTGTCAAACACAAGGCCCGGGGGCCAGAATCTGCCTGGCAAAGACTCCAGTCCAGCCCACTGGATGGCATTGGAAAATTGATAAACGTTGGACTTTTAACAGTATATACATGTGTTTTTCAACTTTTGCTACTGATAAAAATAACCCCACCTGGGCCTTAAAAGGCTCACCGATTATTGTAGTCCCCCTGCCGGGTAGGTGGGTTGGTGGGCGGGACCTCCAACTTTGTAAACACAGTAACAAGGAGGATAGGATTTTCAAATTGATACCATAGATGCCTCTACTAAAAATCTCAAATGAATTTGAATCTTGGTGACCTCAATGTCAAGGTTAAAGGTCAAGTTTTCTGAAACTCTTGTAAACATGATAACTTGAGAAAGGACTAAGGATTTTCACATTTAAACAGCGTGAGATAAACATGTTTAAAAAGTCATCCCTGTGCAGTTGTTATGAAGGGGGAATTATGTCAAATAAACCCAAACCATTTTATGTGTCATGCTGTGAACAATTTATTTCTGAAGGAAAGTTCGATGTTTAAAAGTCTATCTTTTAGCCCCTTGGTACTTGCTGCATGGTCTGCCATCATCCAGGGTTATCTTTGACTGTCATTTTAGTTTGAAAAAGCACCAATTTAGTCAGATCTGGATTCGTGCAGCTCAGAATAGAAACCATGCTCTAGTCTCTTTCTGTAATGATTTCTATAAGTTTAGGGGTGAATAAGCCTTTCTGGTACTTTTGTGCTGCCATTTTTATGCATTTTATGGCAATTACACCAAAATCAGTGTGGAAATAAAACATTCCCAAACCCGATCTGAGTTTGTGCTGTAAAGCATCACAGTTGACTCAGTTTCTATTTAACAGACGTATGGAGCATGTTGCATTCAGACATAATGTCTGTATATTTTTCCCACATAAATGAGCTGAGATTAGCCTGTAATTAACTGATAACAAAGGCTACATACCATCACCTTTACCTGTCTTGGGCCTGGAGTGCGTAGCTGATGCTCATCTGTCCAGTTTCCTCGTTATAACGAAGCCGCTCCAAATATGTTAATGATTTGACACATAGGCCATGCGTTTTCATTCATATGCAAAAGATGAATTGTTGAGCTCAAGTTCAATTTCAGCTCAGATCTCTCACCCTTATCTTCACTGTGTGCTGAGAGCGAACAGGGCTGGGTTCACAGTCACTGTTCACGGTATTTATTATGCAGACAGCACTTTTCCTGATGCTTTTAGTTTACACCTCATTTCCTCTTATCTGCTAGGTTTAAGTGCAAGTTCTTTTATTTTTGAAAAAACAAATGACATTTCAAGTGACAACTAGAACAACAGTTCACAATGTGCAGACAAGTGGACATAAATAGACTGTCGACAAGTCCACAGTTTCCCAAATCAAAGGCAGGCACGGGGCCTATCCTTGGGTGACACTGTCGATGTGACGTTCGACGTTAACAGCCCGAAGCGTCCGAGTGAGATAAATCAAAGGAAACAATCTGAGCTGTGTGGTGGGTCAGAGCCCACTGAAAACAGGAGTTGCTTGGTCGCACCAACACAATCTTGGCTTTTGCCTAGTTGCCCACAACAAAAATTTGAAGGAGATCCACAAGTAAAAGCAGAGGGAACAGCACACAGAGGGATCTAAAAATAGCAGCCAAACACAAGATACTCCAGAGGTGCACAAGACTCGAGATTTTAGTCCGCCTCAAAGCACATTCGTCATTAAACAGAGGACTTCTCCAAACCAAAAACGCATCCGAAGCCTGACACAGTCAGACACGGTCGATAATTCAGCTACACTTTGACTCTCATGACTGAACCCAGGCAAAGACAAGTAAGAAGGATTGTCGTCACTGTAATCTAAGGTTTTCCTGTTACACCAATGAAGGCATTTCCAGCAAAAAATGATGAACATAAAAGCAAACTGCACGCTCAGATAAGAAATAGAGTGAAGAACCTCAGACTTTAAAATATAATTAAGTTTTATTTATTATTAATTATAATGAATCAAACTTTCACTCCGTGGTTGTGAGACATGTGAGCCAGTGTGTCTGAATCTTTCATCTGACAATAATAAGTGATCTTGCTTCTCATAAATCATGAGGCACTGTCCGATAGACCTCTAAATTGCTGTCATTTATAAGCTCCAGGTAGCTCTGATTGGACTTACATTTGCATGTAATGATGGTCAGAGGAGCCCTGACATGAAACAGAGAAAAAGAGGCATCTGCTAATGAAGGTGTTTGTTTGAGAACCTTCATTTAGAGACTGAAAATGAACGCTTAATGATCTCTCAGAGCACGACGGATGTCGCGCATTAATGTGTTCAATGAAGCGAGATGAGGTGAGACGTTGGACTGGACAGAATTGGTGAGACATGTTGAATTTGCCTAAGTCTCCATCATCATTAATGGCTGCCAGCTCTACAGGTTTCGAACACTTCAAAGGGTAATTTGTAATTTGTGGCTACTTTGACTCCCGGGTAATGGTGGGTAGCTAATGTCAATGGCCCTGAGAAAATGACTCTGATCCTCATGTGTGACCTTTGTCACTTTTACCTTAAGAGCTTTTTTTTCAGTGAACGTGCCTTTTGCTCCCAGTTTGCTGAGGAAGAGTCTGTTAAAGTGGAGGCTGAGGTCACTGATAGAAAAAAACACCAAAGGAGGACATGTGAGAAAGAGGTTCATTTCCTTTTTCCTATGAGCGATTCTTGTTTTGTTACAATGACACTCAACAGCTTGTCACTGTAAGGTACTGCAGTTTTACCCTTGAAGGAGGGAACTTAATTGTACCCTTGAGTTTGTTACTACTTTTAAACCTTTGGGGACAATTTATTTTGTACCTTGATGCAAGGGTACAAAAACGGACCCTTTAAAAAATGTGCACAGTCTGGTGCAGTGTTATTGTTATTCACACAGACACTGGAAATGTGTCGATGTGTAAAACACTTTTCTAGGCTCACTGATTCCTCAAAGCTTTATGTGTCTCATATCTAAACACAGGGTGCACTTAGAAACTGTGAATTAGCCTAACACTGATGTGTTTGAACTGAAACCCAGAATTAACTTGCGATGTTCTGCCAGTGATACAGACTTTATGTCAGATTGTATTAAATGTGTTTCACATGACTTAAACAGTAAATCCTAAACATCTAAGAGTCAAATGTATATTTTACCTGAAATTTTAGAGACATTTCTGCTTTAAAATGTCTGTGAAGGTTCTCAGTCATCCAGGTCATGGTAGTCTAAGGAGCTTGGAAAGAAAAGCGTCTGGACTTCTCCAAGTTTCTTGAAGACGTTTCACCTCTCATCCGAGAAGCTGAGAGGTGAAACGTCTTCAAGAAACTTAGAAAAGTCCAGATGCTTTTCTTTCCAAGCTCCTTAGACTTCTGCTTTAAAATTTAGACAAAACTGTGCCAACAAGTATTTTGACATCTTTGGTACATATATGTACTTTTTTGGACCTTAAAAAAGTACATATAGTTGCTTTGAGGTCAGATATTTAGTCCTAGGTGGTATATTTATGTAGATTGTACCTTTTAAGGTCTTAAGTTGCAGGAATGACGTGTAATATGTGTTTAGTGCAGCACATGGGAATAAAAAGAATAATTCCTCCACCGTGTTTGTGTCCCATGTTTCACATTCAGACATCTGTGTTTTACTCCAGTTTCAGCTTCGGTATGGGCGTTTATCATACTAACAGCCTTTAAATGTAGAAGTAAATGATTCATCAGCTGTATCTTTTTGGATCTGCATGCTGGTGACCTCATGAAAGTGTAATTAAAAAAATCAACTGAGGAGAGTGGAAAAATAATTGCAGAATAAAACTGGATGTGCTGACCTCAGTATTTCTCCATTTTTAGATTTGGCCGTTTTTACAGGCAAACTGAAATGTCTGTAAGCAGAAATGATCTCAACTAAAAACGTTTGGGGAAAAAGACTTTAATAATTCTAGTACACTTGTTTTGCAGTGGATGAAAAGGGTTGCTTTAAAAAGAGAGTTATGGCAGCTTTTGACCTTGGATATATTTGAGTTAAAGGAAGGCCGAGTGAGACGGGAAGCGATGAAGTGGTAAATTAAACCTGAGGAAACCCTTGTAAAGAAAGAACCTTGTGCCGTTCAATTACCTTTTATAATGGTGCAGATTAATGTCTTGCAGGGTTGTCTAGGGTGAGGGCTTAATGGAGTTTAACTTTGTTTCTGGAAAGTTTTGAAGGTTATAATAATAACAGGTGGAAATAAATGGTTCATTTAATTTTGTACATTTGCTCCGCTTGTATCTAAACCTTTGTTTTCTGTCCTCCGTTTCATGATTTGCCATTTTGATTCTGTTTTCACGTCCCGCACATAAGTTACAGCTTTGTTATAATGTGTGCTTATTTTAAGAGCTTTGTCACCACTAACCTGAGTGTAAAGTGAACCTGCTGCAGGGGTGAATGGAAGATGCATGACTTGCTCTGAACTGTCGGTCTGATAGCAGATGTTGCATTTTGGTCTTCCCTTTTCTTCCTTTTCCTTAATTTTCTTTTGTGTATGTACTGAATGTAACTGTGTGTCTGTTCTTCTTTTTCATTTGTAACTTGAATGAAACCAAAAGGGGGACAAGCAGGTTCATTCTATGTGCATGTGCTTTCCCTCTAGACTCTGGCTGCCCTAACGAGAAATTCGATAAATCTGCTTCCAAACCATCTCGCACAAGCTTTGCATGTCCACTCTGGTCCTGAGGAAATTAACAAGCGAATAGAGAGCGCCATCGACTTACGGAGTGGCGATAAGTTGAGAAGAGAGCATATCAAGCCTTTCTCACTGATGTTTAAAGACTCCAGCCTGGAAGAGAAGGTAGCTGGGGTTTTAGACAGATAACTGTTTTTTTTTCTTTCTCTCTCCCTCCTCATATCTTTTCCTAAATGAAGATTTTCAGAAGCAAAACAATAACCAGCAATTTTTTATTGTCCCATCATGAGTAAGCTAAAGGCACATGAACTACTACTGTGGTACTGCAGGAAAAAAAAGACCTGACATTTTGTATTTTATTGTCAATTTGAGTCAATTTAAGATTACACGAACTTTAACGACTTAACAAAAAAGGTTGTGGGGTTGTTTTTTTTTTTTGGGGGGGGGGAAGATACGATGCACTGCAAAATAGATATAATGGGTCAAGGATTTTTTTTTATCTATAGACTTACTCATCTTTCTAGCGTATGGAAGTGTGCCACCACAATAATTAATATGGCAGAACGTAGAGTGCAGAGGGAATGATTTCTTTGTCGTAGGCTTAGCCAGAAGTTGGCATCGGCCTGGTTTTTCTCTGAAATGATGGGACTTTAATTTAGCCACTTGTTGCTTCAAAAGTGTACAATATATACAGCATTTACGTTGTAAAGCAAAACAGGAAAACAGAAGCCACAGAATCTCTTTCAGACATCTAACCAAAAACCTATTAAACCCCCCACTAACGTCATGAACTGCAAATAAAAAAAACTCATTCCTGTAGCACATAGGTAGCATTTGGGATTTCAGCTTCAAGTTCATCACTCTTAAGGCTCAGTCACACTAGAGTAAAAATAGGAGAAGCAACTTTCTTGCTTACCTCCTTCCTCACATTGGATTTTTTTTCTCCGCTGCCTGTTTTCAAGTAGTTTGCAAGTCGACTGCTTTTGATTGCAAGATTGCACAATTCACCTAGTGGGTGGCAACCGGCCTCCAGACAATTGTGGTCCGACTCAGACTGACTGTCACTCTCAGACAGCGTACTGAGGTTTGTAAATAATCACCGTCTAATTCATAAATGCAGACAGATTGCCAACTCAGTCTGTACAGATGTTAGTCTGCGTCTCCTTGCAACAGGGAACTCAACTCAACTAGTTGCCAACTGATTCTGTTGCACTTGTATTCCTATACACCTTAGTTGTCGAGGACCTATGCCATTTTGCAGTTAAATTGCTGTCCTGTGGCAACTATGTGGCCATTTATGGAGGAATTTATGAACTGAACTGAACTCACTTCATCTTATTGCGATTTTATTGAAAGCTTTGAAGTTGCTTTGAAGACAGCAACTGACTGCAGTGACAGTGGTTGCAGACCTGCTTCTTATCTTCAAAGCAACGTTTATTGCACATGGTCACAATCATTTTGATTGTGTCATGGTCCCCACACACCACGGACCCACACAGCGTTCGATTATATTGCAACAGTTTGATTTGTACAGTGTGTCAAACGCTAGATGCGTTCCTCCGGGCAGCTCAGCCGCAGAGTTTCCTGGTCGGCACCTCAGTGACTCTGGACAGCTTTCCAGCTGTCCCTGCACACACACACCTCCTCTCTGGTCCTCGGCATCACTATAAAAAGAGAAGCGGTCATTAATGAAGTCCCTTCCACCTGGCCCTCAGGCTCCCTGGCACTGCCCCTTTGAGCCCTCTGCACCACCCCTCCACTGCAGCGGAGCCAGAGACCACACCCCTGCCACAACTGTTTTGCCTAGTGTGGCTGTAGCATTAGCAAATGTGTTGCATATAGAGATTGATGTCTGACAAGTATATATAGGAGCATATGCTGGGATGGTAGAGGGGTTCAAACAGCGGGCAGTGTTGCAAGGTAGCAGCAGAAGTGACATGTCAAAGGGAGAGATCCAAAATGTTCAGCTTAAAACTGGGAGGGTATGTTTGGCTCGTAAATGACTTTGAAGGCTTTGCTCCATTTATAAATGTTATAATCAGTCAATAAATTGGCACATTTGAGTTATTCCATTATTATCCATAATTCCATTATGCAATTTAAATTAAAGAAAGTGAAATTAAATTCTTTTAATTAAATGTATTTTAGGATTCCACTCAGGTTTATATGTTAAAACAAAACGGGTTTAAAATGTACAACAGTTAGTTATAATGAAATATGATCAAAGTCAGTTATTATTCTGTTGGCACACTTGCACGAGTAAACACAAACAACTACATCTCTGACATTACGGACTGACTCTGCATAGCATTAATATCTCCTGTGAGTTAATGTAAATATTATTCTCACACATCAAACCCATGTAACTATGACTCATGTTTCACATGCATAAAACCTGATAAAGGATGTGAGATTTTTTTTTTCTTCGCCAAGCTTCGAAGCTGGATGAAACATGATGTTTGCCAACACCTGGAGTCCAGTTTCCACCTTCAGTTTACTCATGACCAAATGTCCATGCTATGGACCCGTTACCCTGTTACAGTCCTGTGGAAAAAGTTGACAACATATTCAACTCTTTTTTTTTTTTTCTTTTTTTCTTTTTTTTTTACAGGAGCATACTGCATTCACTAAAGGAAAACAGCATGACAGGGAAAAAAACAATTTTTCTCAAAATTCTGACTTCCATATCTCATAACTGCAGCTGAACGTGTCATAATCATGAGATGTTTGCCTTTAAATATTTATTTCTGTACTATATGTAATACTAGAGTGTCTACAATATTAAAGAGTTACTTTTTTAATAATCTGTGATTATATCGTTTAATGTCGCTATTGTGTTAAAAACTACACAAAACGATTATTTACAATTCCAAATAAGCTGTGTAGTCAGTGTGTAGTGTAGAATTACTGCAGCTGGGTCAATAGTCAAATGATCTTTGATGAATTAATCTGCATTATACCCTACCACTGAGCAGTTTGTGATTTTATTAATCTGAAAACAAAAAGTGGTTTATTGTTTTATTTCGTCTTTAGAAAGGACGGAACACAAATACAAACATCTAAACTGGGTTAAACACAGCTGCCAGTTTGAATCGGCCAGTTTTCATTGCCATTATCATGAGCTATGGAAGTTGGACAGTGTGTGTGAGTGTTTTCCCCTTTTCTTTAGTGAATGCAGTGCACTTCTGAAGCTTTTAGTCTCTTTTCCCCCTATTTTTTTTGTTTTGTTACATTACTGAGCTCACTTTGACCTTTAAGTTGACTTTTATTTTGCTCCCTCTTCACATTTCTGTTTCCCTTTGAATCTTACATTAAAAACTTTTTCCAAGAATCTATTATTATTATTTTGTCGCCCTCTTAACCTCTTTAGTAAATGTGCAGTGATTTGCTGTTGGCCTCCTTCATCTTTTTTTGCCAAAGTTGTGACAAAACGTGAAGCATCCTCTTGCTAATTTCCCAGCACCCTTTGAGAAAGAGACAGAGCGAGGACGGGGCAGCGGGGGTTACAGGGTAGGAAGTTTTTGGTGAAACGATTCAGGGCAGTTTGGTCAGACTGGTGACTCAGGTCAAGTTATGTTTGTGTAGCTCAACAGAAGCCACAGAGCAGGATCAGAAAATTTAAATGTGTTATAATGTGTTAAATAAAGACTTTTTAGCTAAATATTTAGGAACAATAACATATTTAGAAGCAATAATAAATTTAGCTATTTGATGAGACATTGAATACTACTCTTATGAATTTGCACTTGTAAGCTAATTAGCATGTGTTATCTCAATGACCAGAAGGAGTAGGAGTAGGCTAGCTTAGTGCTAGCTTGGTGCTCTCCAAAATTAAAAATATCTTCCAAGTGTTATGAGTAATTTTTATGATTAAAACAGTCAATTTGTATTTTAATATCTCACTTTGTGTACTTGTTAAACAGGGAAGTGTATTTCTTCTTGTTTTAGTGTAGCAGGTAAGCTAGTCTTCTTATTTAAGAGAACAGAGCAGGTCACTTTACCAGATTAAGCAAATTCTTGAACCTTTGGTCAGGTACAAATAATCTGTAGGTTTCTTCACAACTTTGGATTATTTACATTGATTGCTAGCATAACTATACCAGATTTTAGAATATAAAAATTAGAAAGTAGGTCTGTTAGTTTTTAAGAGTACTGTAAAATACAGAGAAAAAAGTAGTAAGTCAAAAAGATTTTATTTAAATTTGAGACTTTTAGAACTCCTTATTAGATTTTTTTTTTAATGTGGTTGAGTTGTTAGCATTGATACTTGAGACCAAAAAGACATTTGAAAGAAAAAAGTGAATTAATTTAATTATTTCTCTCTAACTATAGTAACCATTTGAAGTCCCACCTGAGTTTAGCTTTGCGGTCTGCTTATTTTGACACGGTGTGCATCGTTTTTGTCTCTGACTCTGCTAAAAGCTAACAGCTAGCATTGTGCTTGTGAGCTTCGCACCTTCCCCAGGACCCCACAGCTAAACCACCAGCTCCTGTCTCTCTCTAACGCTTGTGTTTGAACCGTGGCATGCATCTGTGGCAGTGCACTGGCGTGTTTGAGTTGCATTTTGATGTCTTCTCTGTTTGTCTGAAAACTTGTTTCTCCGTCTTCCCCTCACCACCTCCTCCTCCTCCGTCTTCTTTCTCTTTTTCTTCTCTTCACGGTGCAGTATTCACAGATGAGGGATGAGGTTTTCAAATCCAACCTGGTGTGTGCCTTCATTGTGCTCATCTTCATCACAACCATCCAAAGCCTGCTACCCTCTGCCAGGTAAGAGAGCAGATATTCAATAAAATGATAATTTTAACCCTATAATGCCATTTGTATCATATTTGCTACATGAGCTTCTGAAACCTCTATCTCATCAACATGATCAATACTTAAAAACCTGCTGTATATGATCTGATACTATGACTTTTGATGTGAGAAAGGATGGCATTGACCATTTTCCTACATGGGAAACCTGACAGAGATGCAAGCACTGCACAGGCAATCACTTTTCACATGTTTACTGTGGGAAGTGTAAGATGCCTGAACAAGGACAGAAACTGCTTTTCTGCCTGCCACAAAGTGAAATAAAAAGGCTGTAAAAAGTGTTATGTGAAAAAGAAAAAAAGAGGAAAAACTTTAAAACATGTTCTATAATTTCAAAATGTTATGGACAAAACTCTTTTTTTTTTTTTGTCTAAAATCAACATTGTTGTTAACAAAAAGTTGCCCAAAATGCCTAATGTATCAAATGTGATACAAAAAAAATATCATACACAACATGATATAGCAAAAACATTTTTGTGGATTTTTTTTTTGTTATAAGGGTTAATAAACATCTCAATTCCAAAAAATCTGAATTTTCTGGCTATTTTTTGATGGGTTGGGTCTTACTGGGTTAAAATGCACAATCTCTCATTTAAATCTGCATGGTATGACATTTTACAGCTGCTTTTGCATTGCCAGTGTAAAATGAGAACTTCCCTGACCCTCTTGGTTGTGTCTAATACACTGGGGACTGATTTTTATGTGGGTTTAGCACCAAAACCCAGTGGATACAGTGTTTATGTTTGCTCCTGAGTTCCTTGCTTTAATACCTCTCTTCTGCTCCCTGCATCACCAGTGAACAAACAGGACCAGCCAAATGAGACTTGAAATGCTGTCAGGGCAAAACTTGGGTCAGACTGGTTGATTGATAGGGGAACTTCTGTTTGGTTCTGATGATCAAATAGGAACATGAGGTTTCTTTCTTTCTGTTCACAAATGTAATGTATATTCTTTAGAGCTTTTGGAAGGAAGACAAATCTGTCTGAATTATATTTACACATATTGTCAACTTACAACAAGTTATGTGTGTGTGTTAAAACACTTCTAATAAATCTCCTTAGATGAAAACCTTTTTTGCTGCTGATGGTTGGTTCTCTCCTTCCTGTTGACTGTTTGGGCAGTGGTCTCCCACTAGCATTTGCACTGTGACAGAAAGTAGCAACGTAACCCTTTGTGCACCATTCGTAAATTACAGCTAGCTGGCTAACAGTAGCTTCCTTGCTTACCAATTTATTCTTAGAAAAATGCCGTGTTCCAGTTACCTCGGAAGACAGATGCGAGTTAATGTGTTCCAGTAGTAAAGTCTTAAAAGCACCAAAAACAGGATTTGTATTGGTTCTTGGTGAATTCTAGCCATTCATGAATTGCTAGCAGTACAGCACAATACTTGACTTTTTGCACAGTCGTGGATGGAGCTGGTCAGTGCTCTGCATATGGATTATTTAGCCAGTGACAAATGCAAAACAGTAGATTAGAGATTACAGATTCAAAATTTTACAGTTCTACTAATGCTTACGTTTACTGTCACCATCTTGAATTGATTTTCCGAGTTTAAAATCCTGGCTGGGGGACTGTTGCAGATGGAAATCCTGGGGAACTGGGAACTTGGAAATTCTGACATTAATCTGTAACACACCTAAATCATATCAAAGAGGAAATGCTAGTTGTCCAGTATGCTCCATTGTGCTAGTTTATGTGTAATGTGAAACAATTAGTGATACCTGTGAAGGTGTGTGATTGATCTCTGCAGTTCTGAGAGCCGTGAAAGGTGTGGGCAGTTAGCCAGCTAGCTGTAACTAGCAGCTTTGTCATGTCCAAGTCAGCTTTCTTGTCATTGAAGACAAACTCATAAAGTATACTGTGGTCTCTTGGTTGCAGTGCAATGTACATGACATATACAGTGGGATGCCAAAGTTTGGGCAACCTTGTTAATAGTCATTGTTTTCCTGTATAAATCGTTGGTTGTTACGATAAAAAATGTCAGTTAAATATATCATATAGGAGACACACACAGTGATATTTGAGAAGTGAAATGAAGTTTATTGGATTTACAGAAAGTGTGCAACAATTGTTTAAACAAAATCAGGCAGGTGCATAAATTTGGGCACTGTAAAAAAGAAATGAAATCAATATTTAGTAGATCCGCCTTTTGCAGAAATTACAGCCTCTAAACGCTTCCTGTAGGTTCCAATG
>VVHJ01060900.1:0-10600 GCA_015107715.1 Tylochromis polylepis | reverse complement strand
CTGCTGTCAGCATGCCAATTGCACGCTCCCTCAATGCTTGTGGCATCTGTGGCATTTTGCTGTGAGACAAAACTGCACATTCCAGGGTGGCCTTTTATTGTGGGCAGTATAAGGTACACCTGTGCACTACTCATGATGTCAGATCAGCATCTTGATGTGGCACACCTGTGAGGTGGGATGGATTATCTCAGCAAAGCAGAAGTGCTCACTATCACACATTTAGACTGATTTGTGAACAATGTTTGAGAGAAATGGTAATATTGTGTATCTGGAATGAATTTTAGATCTTTAAGTCCATCTCATGGAAAATCGGAGCAGAAACAAAGGTGTTGCGTTTATATTTTTGTTGAGTGTATTTTACAACCTCTCACTTGCCATCAAAAGGAAAAGAGGGGGAAAAAAGAATTAAAAGGAGCTTCAGCCACTAGAGGAACAGATGAAAAATACAAATAAAAATATATTAAAAAAATTAAAAGACAGAGAGAAACAGGAAAGGATGAAGTACTGAAGTAAGTTTTTTTTTCCTGGTTTGGTGATAAGACTATACTAAAGCCTTCTTTTGTCTATGTGCTGTCTTTGTTGCTTTGAGTTAGGAGAACTAAATCACAGGATCAAACTAAGGGAAGCTTTAGCAAATGCCTTTGGTTGGGGAAGTGGAAAATAATTATCCACTCCACACCACATCATCAAATCATTGCTGAACAGAACATGAAAACCACAGTTTACACTAAAGCCTGTGACACCTTCAGGAAACAAAAAACAACCAAATGCACCCTCTTTCCATTTTTCTGTCCATTTATCTGCTAAACTGTCTGGACTGCAAAGCAGAAAAATAAGAGCGGTTCTTCCAATAAAGAATTTAGCTGGATACAACCCAGAGTAAATCAGCATACGACAGATGATGACGTAAGACACACTAAATGGATACACAGTAGTACTTGTTCAACCTCACAGGAGATACATATAACTTACCACAGGTGTTCCTGTAGGGTTTAATCGATCTGTCTTCATGTCAAAGGGTTGAGGGTTGGCGCAGGAGCAGTGCTAGTTACAGCATCGTTCACTGGCAGGGTTAAGGTTGTAATTTATTCACAGAATGATAGATTGAGGGAAAGAAAGAGGGAAAGATAGAAAGAACTGGATTGTTTAAGCCACAGAAAACAATAGTTAATAGACAAAACTGATTCTGTGCCCAGGGTGAAACAATGGCAAAGGCATATTTTCTCTTGGAATGCATGGAATATGAAGAAAAACAATCAGGTCTGAAATTCCCTTAAAGTCCAGTTTTCTCTTTTCAAACTCTTTTCCCACAGTTTATTCTAAGTGACTTTGTTTAGGCTGTCCATGTGGCAGATGGGAAACAGGAATTGTATATTTGAAAGAAATGAAGAAACAAGAGATCACATGATAGATAAGACCTAGGTTTATTTTTATGTTTCCACCTGAAAAAATGTTCCCAATTCAGTGATTGTCAACTCTGCAGCTGTGGGGGCAGAATGGGCAATCTTGGACTAAAAAACAAGTCTTCTGGTCCCAATCACAACGGAAGAGTGAGACATGAAAAGCTGGAGAGAAAGAAAAAACATTACTTCTTCTTAATCAGCCAATCAGACAGTAAATGCCAACCTTATAACAATGACCGCGGATGTTATTATTACCAAATGTGATGCAACAAAAATGCATTTTAGTCATAGTATTTAGGCATGTTCCGTTTCTTGAAATTTGGATGTACAACTTTGGCCTTATATATGGCTTAAGGGCCGTCATGTATATAAGGTGAGCACATTGGAAATGTCATCACACAACAAAAGTAAAACTGCAAGTTCAAAAGTTCCAGATTAACCAGAAAGTCTGTACAGCAGGTAACTGAGAGAGGAAAATATCAGCCATCATATCTTGTCCACAAAACGTGATCATTTGTGAGGAAGTGAAATAATATAATATGCAAAAGATACACAGAAAAAGAAAATCTAAGTACACCCTGAAAAACTACTGAAATAAAATATCAAGTTGCAATACCTGACCTGGGGTCAGCTTAAAAAGGTGTCAACACTAAATCTAGAGAATCTATTATCTATTATCTGATCCTAAAATTTCCAGTTTAGCCAGCAGATATCTAAACGAAGTGCGACAGATTTCACGCAATTCTGTGCTGCAGGTGTCCAGTGAGCCCTGCCACAGACTTGTGACCTGTGCAAGGACTGCTCCAACTCTCGCCCTACAAGCTGAGCTCCCGCCCCAACCCTGAACCAGATAAGCAGAAGAAAATATATGAATTGCTGGGTGGGTTGTCTAATGACAACCAATGCCTTAATGATTAGATTTTAGCAAATGCAAGCCCAGTTTTGCACATTACATGAACTTTTTACCACATATTGCCAAAGCCTGCTCAAACATGACTATTACTAAAGCCTTGGCCTTCACCTACAGAATCTACATATTCATGTCCAGAAATCTTTATAAAGATAATAAACACAGCCACACGTGACAATGCAAGGGAAAGTGATAGGCAAATACTTTTCTATGTACAATCAAAAAGCAGAACTGTCATTTGTTTATCATATAGAATGTTAATATTAATTAATATCAGTATTTGGTACATCATCACTTCAGTAAGAACAATTTTGAAAGACTAGCAAAAATGACTAAACTTGTCAAAAACAATAAAACTGAGTCATTAGAATTCATAGAATGTGAACATTACACTGCTGCAGATGTCTGTACATGTGTCTACTCCTGAAGCTATAAACAGGAATAAAAAATAATAAAATGACCCCAAATTAATTATGAACTTAACAAGTAGGAAAAGCAAAGTGGGATTTGTTCACAATCACCATCTAACACACAGCAGACAGAGGTCTGGCTATGATGAACCCAATCAGTACAGAGTGGTGCATCTTGTCCTAAGTAAAACACTCTGTTTTCCTCAGGAGCAGCATCTGAAGTGAATCTAAGAGACAGCTGATGATGGGCCAGTAAAGCAAGGTTGTTGCTTGAAGCAGAATTCCTGGTGGAGAGGGATATCCTTAAAGTGCCAGAGAGAAACTCACGAGCCAGTGGTCTGTGTTGTTTACTATGTTTTCAATATTCTCTAATGGTAAAAATTCACATCGCCTCACAGTGTAGGTTTTCTGCTCTGAAGGGGAGGATCACAAAGCATATTCTTATATAAAAGAAAAGAGATTTGGCATTTTTAATATGTAATTAAAACTAAAGTACAGCATAAAAATCTTGAGTCACCCCACATTTATTTATTATTTTTCTTCCAAGGGGCCAGACTTTCATATAATTTTTTTAACATGTTCACAAGTTCTCCGGGCTTTCTGAAGATCTTTCAAAGCTTTTCTTTGGTCATTGGTTACTTTTTTCACTCATTTTCAGTCCTTCAGCCTGACCATTTTCAGAGGAAAACCTCAACAATCAAATAACCCCCTATGAGAAAGCACGTAGTGACAGTGGGAAGGAAAAATTCCCTTTTAACAGGAAAAACATCAGCAGAACCAGGTTCGGAGGGGCATCTGCTGTGACCGGTTTGGGGTGAGAGGAGACAGACAGGACAAACCAACACAGACCTATGAATCATTCATAAAAAAGGAATTAACTCAAGCGATGAACCAGTGTTCTGTCTACACACAGCAGTCAACTCGACAAGAAAACAATTTTAAATAGTATTTTTAGGTACTTTGTTACTAGCAGCCCATTCACTGAACTCATTTATTCCCATTTCTTTCATAATAATTGAACAATTCCTTAGATAAAACAAGAGCTTTCAGCCAAAAACCTGGTGTGCAGTGTGTCCCTAAAAAATTGGTGAAGCTGGACAAGAAGAGGACAAAGGAAGAAGTGGCAAAACTATCTACAACAGATGAACAGTATCTAAAAGTCCTGTCCTTAGGAAATAGGGAAAAAAATCAGCATGACATGGGACCTGAGAGATGCATCTGGCCCTTCATTGGATCTACTATCTGCTGTTCACTCAATACTCATCAGAAATGGTCTCAGTGGAAGGGTGGCTGTCAAGAAGCCATTCTAAAGGAAGGGAAACAGGGAGAAAAAGCTGAAGAATGCCAAATTACGCAAGAACTGGACTGAAAATCAGCAGCAATAGGTCTTATGAAGTGATGAATCGAAGTTTGAACTTTTTGAGTGAAATTGTCATCAATATGAATGAAGGAGGTCAGAAGAGAGGTACAACCATGAGTGTCTATGGCCATCTATAAAACACGATGGAGATGATGTTCGGGGATGCAGTGATGTTAGAGATCTTGTCCAAACTGATGGAATTATGAATGCAGGAAAGTACCATTAGATTTTGATTCAACATGCAAATCCATCTGGGAAGCATCTGGTTGGCAAAGGCTTAATTTTTCAGGATGACAATGAACCCAGACACAGTGAAAATGAAGTAAAGGGCATAGATGGATAGAGAAACACATAGTGGAACACTATTGGTTATGGATTGGCCTCCCCAGAACCCAGACCTCAACATTGTTGAAGCGGTGTGGGATCATCTTGATAGAGAACAGAACAAAAGGCAGAAACATCTGAAGAAGAGCTTTGAATCTCCTTCAAGAAGTCTGGAGAACTATTCCTGAAGACTACTTAAAGAAATTATAAGAACGCTTCCCTGGGAGAGATTGTGTTGAAGAATAAGGGCAGTCATACCAAATACTGACTTTTGCACAATGAATTTCACTAATACTAGAAAAGCACCATAAAAAACCAGTCCATTTAGACTATGATCCTGCCACAGAAGCATAAACATTATTCTCAGTCACGCAAACACTGAAAACCATATCACACATCCACAACCGTCAAAGCACAAGGATAAAATAAAAGAGCACTTCTAAATCAATGAGCTTTAACATTTAGATTCCCATATGTCCTTGCACTTGCCAAAAACAAAATACTGTATTACTGTACTCTAATGCTGCTGATGCCTTTGAGAAAAACATTCTGCTGTAAAAAACACAAGTGAAATCCATTAGAGAGTTCTGGCACAAACCCTAACATTGCCTAAAAATGAACAACTGTATCCAGCAAAAAGAACTGTAAGTATACACCAGAAAGGCCCATACATAAAGGGAAGTACAGTAGATTGCAATGAACTGCAGACAACCTGACAGCATGTGCAGCATGTGGGAGATATTCTCCATGGCAGCATTCAGATCCAGGTCCGTAACGGCCATGCTAATGCTTGATTGCATTTAATTTGATACAAATGAGCACATTATCCAGCAATTTACCAGGAGCAAGTTTTACATAATATCTCACTTCATTACCAAACAGGATAATATGACTGGCAGGTCATCTCTAACATATGTCAATACTGAACTGTGAATTTCTTTAAACCTTTTTCTTTCCCGCTCTCTCAGGGGACTGTACTCGAGAGATGTGGTGCTGGTGTCATAAAGTATGCTTCCCTGAAAAACTGCTGAAAGATTCCTGACAGAAACAGGCCAACATCTAATTGGGCCTGGAGAAGAGGAGAATTCTAGCTCTTAACTCTTTTTTTATTCATCCCTGTGTTTCCCATTAAAATAGTTTCCAGCCACTAAAAAGAGGATTTGAAACAGCCAGCCTCAGGTAGTACCTGCTAGAGCATTTGCCAGACCATTGGGATGAACTCTAGGCCTGATTCTGACGTTTAACTCTTTCCAATAACATTTAAAACCTTAAATTAAAAATAAAGTCTATACACATTCAACCTCTATTTTTTAGGCCACCACGCACTGAAAGCGCCATCTTTTAGAAAATCTGTGGTGATTATCTTCAAAATCAGAGAGCATAATATACGATATAAACTAAAACAATAGACAAACTTTCGTATCGGTTCTGTCACTTAAAGCTCTAAACATAAGGCTTCAGTAAATGTAAATCTAAGTTAGACTAGCAACAGATGTTTAAACGTTAAACAGAACGTGTCTCATCGTATCTGAATTAGTCTTAGTGCAGTTGATAGCCATGTGGAAAATGTGTTGTGTGTGAAAATAGGACATTTGACAAAGGAAAGAATGTACAGTAAATGGTTCCAGTTGTGTGTGTGTGTGTGGGGGGGGGGCAATGATTTTGATCCAGCTGTCCGAAGAAAAATATGTTTATAGGGCCAATTTTTAACTAATTTGAATCAGCACATTAGAAATGCAAATAAACAATAACTGTATGAAAAATTACAAGTAAAATAAAATTAGAAAGTAAAACTGATCCATTTCAGTCTAAAATATACAGGTAATATCCTACCCTAAAAATAAGGGACCAAGGACCTTTTATTTTCTTAACATGTAGACATCTGTTTCATTTTAGCTCAGTGTGAGAGTCTCTAGTGTGGTAGCAAGTAGGACATAAGGGTAAAAAAACACTGGCGACCACCAGTGCGACCCCTCAGCCCCTAGCAGACACACCTGTGGTATCAGTTTCAAAGGTGACTTCCTTCTTGAGTTGTTGCATTCACAAGATTTTCAGCAACCCTGACATCTGACCTTTAATAAGTCGAGATCAGTGAGATTCAAACTCGTCCAAGGTTTTTGGTAGATACACCTAAGGTATCAATTTGAAGGTTGAGGGATTCCTCTCAACCTCATTTTTCAAATACGTTCTATGAGAAACACTCATACACACACACTCACATCCTCTCTCTCTCTCACACACACACACACATATGAACAGACACAGAAAAATTGTATATTTGTTTGTGTACCTCTGTGTATAATTTGAGTGTACTTTGTTACAGAAGCAGCAGTTGGAGACCCAGTGTGTCTGTTTACTTCATCCTCGACTTTTTCCCCCACCCCCATTCTTTTTTCTTTTTTTTCTCACCTTTTATTTTTTCTATTTCGTTAACAACAGGAGGATACAGAAAGTCTGCGGTGCTCCTCTTGGGAAAGCAAATATGTTTTGAACAGCAACGCATTCAGACCATAATTCTGCTTGCTACAACTTCTGGACAGGACAGGTTAATAAAAAAATATAAAGAAATTAAAAGAAATTGAAGCTCCTACGTCACCTCGTTCTCCACTTATCGCATTTACAAACTGGGTCCACGCCACCCACCAGCCATTTAGGGCTGAGAGGTAAAAAGGAGTGAAGCAAAACAGCAGCTGAAAGAGAACCAGACAAATTTTGTGACAGCTTTACCTTCAACTGAAATTTCTCTACTTCTTTTCACAAGTTAAAGTATGGTAAATCAGTCGTGGCTGTACTTAACAAATGTTTGCTGTGATCTGACGCTCTCTTGCTGCCACAATCATTACTTTCTGTTGATTCTGGAAGCAGGAAATAAACTCACTGGTGTGTCTCCCTCTTTACTTAGACCAACAACAGTGTAAAAAATAGTTTGTTATGTAGAGTACAGAGCTATTTTAACCATGTTCACTGTTAAAGTGCTCATAGAGTGAACTCAGCTTTGGAATATTCCTAAACATTAGCAGCATGCATTTTGTCCTGGTAAATAAAATATTAAGGTCTCTGTGAAAGGTTTCAGAGAATAAAGGATTTTAAACCAAATATGTACATACTATAGCTCATGTAGTAGTTGAACATGTGTACATTAGATACAGCTGTTTAATGACTCATTAATGTATATATGGAATCAGCGAATATAACATGGCTGGAATTTAAAGGGTTTGGGCATGTAGAGATGGTCAAGACAAGCTGCTGAAGTTCAAACTGATCTGAGTATTCCAGAAACTGCTGATCTACTGGAATTTTTCCACACAACCATCTCTAAGGTTTACACAAAATGATCTGATAAAGAGAAATTTACAGTGAACAGCAGTTCTCTGGGTGAAAATGGCTTGTTCATGTCCAATGGCAGGTAGAGTGGCCAGACTGCTTTGAGCTGAGGAAGGCAATAGTAACTAAAATTCAACTCTATTTGATTAAATTGTATTTATTTAGCTCCAAATCACAACAACCATTGCCTCAAGGCCAGCTAAGAACAGGAAACTAAGGCTACAATTTACACAGGCTCACCAAAATTCAACAATAGAAGGCTGTAAAAATATTGCGTGGTCTGTTAAGTCTTGATTTCTTCTGTGACATTTGGATGGTAAGGTCAGAATTTAGATGGCTTGTATCAACAGCTCAGGCTTGTGTGGCAGAAATTTTCTTGGCCCACTTTGAGCCTCTTTGTACCAACTGATGATCCTATAAACTTCCAGCAGGATAACATGCCCCGTCAGAAAGCTCAAATAATCATAAACCGATTTACTGAACATGACAGTGAGGTCACTGTACTGATTTAATGGAACAGGAGATTCACATCATGGATGTGCAGCTGATCAATCCGCAGCAACTGTGTGATGCTATCATATCAATATGGACCAAAATCTCTGAGAAATGTTTCCAGCACCTTGTTGAATCTGTGCCATGAATAACTAAGGCAGTTTTAAAGGCAAAACAGGTCCAACCTGGTACTAGCATGGTGCACATGTAGATATATGTTTGAAAGCACAACCATGTCGTTAAGTTACTTAATATAAAAGTTTAATTCTTTGAGTTAGTATGGTTAGTAGTTTCTGAACACACAGAAGAAGACTAGAAGAGCAAATACAGCTAGGTCTAATTATAAGCAGGCGATTAATGTGCAGACTGGAAAAAGTGTCTCTGCTTCCAAGTGCCACAATCACCCCAGCTGGCCGTTCTCTCTCGCAGGTCTTTTACATTTTTCATAACATTCTTTAATCCACCTGGCCGACTGTGCACACAGCATATCCAGACACATGCAAACATATGCATGCACACACACAGACACACACACACAGATGCAATTACTTGCTGTAAGTTTGCACTGTATTCCCAGTAGATGGATCTGTGAACCTCACAGTGTCAACAGACCATAGAGAAAGATCCTTCAGCAATCAGTGAATGAAGGACAATGAGGACACGAAGAGGTCACACACATAAATATATTGTGTTACATTATACATGATACATCACACAAGCGAGTTGTTTATCTCCAGCTGACAGGTTGGTGTGCAAGCTGCAATGTCTTGATTTCACACACACACATACACACAGACACACACACACATTGGTTGAAGACTTGGAAAATATATTTGGGCACAGGACCATCTGGATTCAATATGTCTGTCACAAACAACTCTTAATATTGGCCAGACAGCAAAAAGATTTTTTAGCACTGCTAAGATCAGCAGTTGGCTAAAGAGCTCATCACTTCCTAAACTGAGCAGAGAAAAAAAATTATATGCCTTTATTCATTCCACATAACAGCACATATATCATATCAAATAAAAATGTGTATCAGCTTCAGGTACTTATTATACATTCGAGGTGCTGGGAGTTGTTTTTTTTTTAACTCTTAGTAAGATATGAAGATTGCTTCAACTCTCATTTCTGTCAGCTAAATGTGATGGTGCATCATTCTAGTTATTCCTGATTTGGAATAAGCAAGAATGATTTTATTTCTAAAGATGGTAGTAAAATCCATCAGTATTTTCAGTTTTTCTCTTATCTTATTTGAGCAGGCCATGCATCTATAGGATTGACTGCCCAAGTATATTGTGGACCAATGTTAGCTTTTTTTTAATATGTCAGAGAACAATGGCATTTGTCGTTGATTTACTTGTTTTCTACCCTTTCACTCGAATTTTGAATGTTCAGTCGCTTGCCCCTGGCCCTTCTCATCTTGTGTTTTCCCTACTGGCTGCCTCGCTGGCTATGTTGTTGTTGTTTGTATCCTTAAAATCAGCTGCTTCCCCAGAGAGCCTCTCATCCCACCATCAGATGCACTCCAACTCAGCTGTCTTGGACAGCAGCTGGAGGCAGCAGTCATTCATCTTCTTCTCTGGAGATCTGCTGAGAGCTGGAAGGCCACCCTGCTATCATCCGCTGCAGTCCAAGACAGTGAAGCTGTTTGCTGAGGGTTGGTTATTTTTTGAAGTTTTGTCAGATAATATAATAGCAAAAAAGAAACTTTAATGTAATTATTTGATCGTTTATTTAAGAAAGCATGTACAGCACATCTGTAAGCATACGCATACACCACTCCCTGACTTCCCCCCAAAATCTGTGTGAAACAATGAAAGACACTTTTTTTTAACATAATCCACCACATAAACCATGTGCTACTTGGAACATATATTAGAAGAAACAGACTTTATTCCGTTTGACAGACTAGTTATACAGTATGGGATCAACAAGAAAAGATTTTTAGAATATCAACAAATTAAATCCATAGCAAAAAAGAAATTTAAACCTAATCAAGTTGAATTACAAACACCATCAAGTGTGGTACAATTTCTTACTCTTAAAACCCCCAAATTGCTGTCTAAAATATACAGAACACTCTAAAATAGATCAATCAATATCCCTTCCTATTGCAAAATGGGGAGCAGATTTATCAGTCAGCTTAGATCAAAACTTCTGGTCTCAGGTATGCTTAAAAACCTTTCAATTGATTAGAAATCCCAGTCTACAACTAATACAATACAAAATACTACATAGAGCGCACTATACAGGTCAACGGATGTTCAAGATGGGCTTTACGCCTTCTAACAACTGCTCACACTGCCAAGGCAATACACCTGACAATTATATCCACGCTCTTTGGTTCTGTCCACCAGTTCAGAGGTTTTGGCAC